>MU678503.1:18498-46046 GCA_026770625.1 Nicotiana glauca
CAACAGTGTGATGTTGAGAACAGTTTTCCATATGTTACTTGGTATGTCTTGCTTCCTGGTTTCCAAAGAAAGTCCGTATTAGGTATTGCTCGGCGAATAGCGCATAGGTTGTGTCCTTTCAGGATTGAATGGTGTATATTACTTACTTCACCGTGGGTGTGATGGACTGCTTGGTTTCAGACATCACTCTGTGTGTAGCTATCTATTTTGAGCATAGCGACTTGAGGTACTTCATATGTAACAGTGTTTGCATAAGATCACACATTGTAGCGAGGCTATGTGGAGATTAAACCCTTCGGGGTAGGTTCAGGTATTCTATTTCTATGATGTGGAACAGGGTCCCAGCCTTGGGTTGTCATGGTACCGAGGAATTTGAGTTACAACTCTTTTGTTTGAGTTATTTGTCATGATTTGACCATGTTCAGACCGCCCATAATTGGTGCGTGGATTATGCAAGTTGTGGCTTGGGCTTGTGATGAGTTGTCATATTACCCGAGTGGTGCGTTGAATTCGAGGTGATCATTGGAGTCATTAGTAAATGCGAACTGATGTGATTTTGGCCGGTTAGAGGATTTATATCGAGGTTTGGCTCGAAAATTTGCTGTGGTATTAGTCAAAAAGGAAGTGGTTACACGAGTGGTTGATCTGAGAAATGGTTACGGTTTACTGTATGTTTCATTGTCATTGATAGGATATGAAGTGTTGGAATGGGGCTTTAGCTAATAAGAGGTTTCTATCAGTATATGGTTGTTTTGGACAGCTGCTGTGAATAGAAGTTATCATTGCAGGTGCTGGATTATGTGGAATATCATGTGATTTCATTTGAGGATGCGAGTATGGGTTATTACAGCGGGACTATTCAAAGTATAGGTGTAAGGTTTGATCGTATTGATGGTTTCAGAAGTGAAAAAGTAGTTCTGTGAATTATGGGCTAGATTGGGTTGGGTAATTTCAGCCATGTTGTGTTGTCGGACCTATATGGGATAGGGTGACGTAGGATCACCCCGGGTATATGCCTGGTAAGGTTGTTCAGTTCATGGTTGGCTTCTAGGACGACTCTGGGCACGCTCGAGGACGAGCGTTTGTTTAAGTTGGAGAGGATGTGACGACCCGACCCGTTGTCTCATTCGTTTCATCCTGTTTTCCCCGTTTTATGCTTCCTCATGTTTCAGTATATGTGTTTGGTGAATTTGAAGTGATTCGGATAGAGTTTGGTAAGAAATGAGATGATTAGTCACTTTAAGGAAGAATTAGTTTGGAAAAGTCAACTGGATGTTTACTTGTGAGTTAGAGGGCTCAAAATTGAATTCCGATGATTCAGTTAGTTTCGAGGGATGATTTAAGGCTTAGTAGCGCACTCAGAAGTAATTTTGGAGGTCCGGTGAAGAAGTTAGCCTATTTTGGCGAAGTTAGTATTTTGGCAATTTTTGGTTGATAGGTGGAATTTTGATCAGGGAATCGGAATGGAATTCTGAGAGTTTCAGTAGCTTTGTTAGGTGATTTTGGACTTGTGTGCAAAATTTCTAGATTTTGAGACGTGGGCCCGGGGCTCGGGTTTTGCTAGTTTCGAGATTTTTAGTATTTTTCGATTGGGCATTGTTCCATTGGCATATTGTAACACATTCGCTCTGATTTTGGTTAGATTCGACGCGCGTGGAGGCCGAATTGAGGGGCAAATGCGTCGCGAGCTAGATATTTTACCGATTCGAGGTGAGTAATACTTGTGAATGATATCCTGAGGGTTTGAAACCCCGTATTTTGCACATCATAGTGCTGTATTGTGGTGACTTGCATGCTAGGTATGAGCGTGGGGTAGAGCACCATTGGGGATTGTGACTTGGTCCGTCCTAGTTGTTGATTTTACTCCGTGTTTGACTGAAAACTACTTGATGCTATCATGATTTGGGATGATTGCCATGTTTTGGGCTTCGTGCCAATTATTTGAGTCCTTCATAGATTGATATCACTATTTTTGCATTACATTGCATATTATTTGATCTCAGTCCAAGGTTCTAAATACTGTTTTGCACACTCAACCATTTTTCTAAGATTTGAAAACTTAAATGATATTTTTCTTACATTTTGAGCTGAGAACTACTATTGTACTATTGCCCAAGGGGCTTATGTGCATTTGCTGGACTGAGCATGGATCGGGCTGCGCATCGCAGCAGTGTTATGTGTGCATTTCTGGACTGAGACATGGGTCGGGTTGCACGCCACAACAGTATATACATATATATGCATGGATCGGACTGCACGCCACAGTAGTATATTATATGGATCGGACTGCATGCCGCACTGATATATTATGTGGATCGGACTGCACGCCGCAGTATTATAGCGCTTGGGCTGTAGGAGCCCCTCCGGAGTCTGTACACACCCCCAATGAGCGCAGGCTACCCAAATGGATCGGGCTGCATGCCGCAGCGGTCATGTGCATTGCATTGCATTTATGCATTCATTCCTGTTTGTACTACGTGGCATGATTTTTAGCACTTACGTATCATTAGCATACATTCTATTACTTGCCTTGTTGACTAGATACCCTGGTGTTACATGTGAAGGAGTGCTGAGCACGAGAGGCTGATGCTGTACTTTGTGAGTTGGGAGTGAGTCCGCAGGGCTGATACTGCACTGAGAGGTTGATACTGAGCCCGAGGCGCAGATTTCTGATTATTTCCTGTTTGTTGAAAATATTTTTTGCAACTGTTGAAAAGGCATATTTTCAAAAGAGATTTTTAACTGAGCTTGAGATTTTCTAAAGGATTTTCTCGGTATTACGATTTTACTATCTTTCTCAAAAGGGTTGTACTGTCTGTTATAGAATTTTGGAGTGCTCATACGTGTTTTCTTATCACTCAAATATTATTCGCTCTTGTTACCACTGAGTTGGAAGTACTCACTTTACTCCCTGCACCTCGTGTGCAGTTGCATGTATTGTTCACCCGGTAACGGGTTATTAGCGGACCGAAGGCCTTACTATGGTAGTTGAGCAAGGTGACCGCCAGCGTTCGCGGCACCGCACTTCATCTTAACTTTCTAGATTTTGTTTTGTATATATACAATATTGGCCCTATAGTAGTGTTCCTCCTTCTTAGATGCTCGTGACTTGTAACACCCCTGTCGGGTTGTGTGGGGTTGTAGTCCTGATTATTATTGGTGTTAAGCTGTAACACTTTATTCATTTATGTTTAAATACTTTTAAAAGGAAGTGATTTGGGTTAGTTGGCTAGCCTTGTCTTCACGAGAGGCGGCATCACGACCAGTGTGGGTTTGGGTCGTGACACACACGTAATTTACTTCACTTCCCAACTGGAAGACACAAAAATTTCTTCACGCGCCCAAAAGTCGGGGCTACACAACAGATCACAATAGGAAATGCATCACTTAACAGTTCATCTATTATCCTGCAGACTTCTTCGTCACTACCGAGTCACCTTGATACATCTCGCAGCACTAACATACTCATCACATGGATATCCAACCGCCATTCCGGCTAATAAGGTCAACACTGAACATATAAGTTCAAAACACTTGCTAACATGATCAACACCTTAGTGCTCAAGCCATAGGCAAAATCCGGCCTCAAGTCCTCCAGACTGGCCCAACATCAAACTAATGGGATCACCACTCACCCCATGATCGGGGAATCAAAGACATCAAGGAACATACAATATTGAGCGCTCACGTGCGCATACAGACATGTGGAAGAAATTTCAAGAGTTATACCTCGAGCTGAAGCAAGTACACACGATAATAATTCCAAGAAAGTGAAGCTTTCCTAAAGGTTCTGTAGCCTCTCGAGGATAAATACAGACATCTCCGTACCGATCTGCAAGACTCTACTAACCGGCTTATGACTCATGAGGCCTAGTAAACTAGGCTCTGATACCAACTTGTCACGACCTCAATCCCGGTCGTGATGGAGCCCAACACAATTGCTAGGCAAGCCCGCCCAATTAACACTCACAACTGAATCAAACCACCCATTTCCAATTTCTAGCATTACACTAGCCGTTTAACAAGTCTATTAACCAATAATTTAGATAGAGACAGTATGAATCACTGACTTAGCCAAAATCTCCCAAAGACCTGGGGTCATGAGTGTAGAGCCTCTAAGATAACAAATAATACATCCTCAGAAATACTGATGTTCTAAAATGTGGAAATAATAAAGGGATAGGGGAGGAGTCGGGACCTTTGAAAGTCAAGCAGCTACCTCGACAACTCCTGAGAAGCTCTGAAGCAGAAAATAGCTCAACAATACTCCCAGGACACCTGAATCTGCACACGTGGTGCAGGGAGTAAATTGAGTACTTCCAACTCAGTGGTAATATGAGTAAATAATAACTGAGCGGTAAGAAATCACGTAAAAACACTCCATCATGCTATATACTATAGTACAACCTTTTGAACAAAACAGTAAAACTGTGAAAATCCTTTAGAAACATCTAGCTCAGTTTAAAATCTCTTTTGAAAATATTCTTTTCCAACAGTAAGCATATGAATGCGATATCAGGTAGTGCAAGTCCGCACACAAGTGAGCCCCTCGGGCACAACACTCTATTTACAAATAACACCAGGTTATCTGTTACACAGTGCAAGAATTACACAGTGCAAGAAATAGCATAGATTCCAATGATATAAGAGTTATAAATTTCATGCCACGTAGTACAAATAGGAAACAATTCGTGAATGCAATGCAATGCACATGACCGTTGCGGCGTACAACCCGATCCATTTGGGTACCCTCGCTTACTGTGGGGGTTTAAACTCCGGAGGGGCTCCTACATCCCAAGCGCAATATCAATATCATATCACTGTAGCATGCAACCCGATCCATCCTCGGTCCAGAAATGCACATGCAACACTGCTGCGGTGTGCAGACCGATCTAGGGTCAGTCCAGAAATGCACATAAGCCACCAGGGCAATATTCAAATAACAATTCTTAGTTCCGAACATTAAAATAGGTAATTTAAGTTTTGAAAACCTTAGATGTATGACTGGACATTTCAAAACAGTGTTTAACTCAGGACTGAAATCATTTAACATGCCAAGTATCATAGAAACAGTGATAATAATCCCAAAAGGATTCAATCAGTTGGCACGAGGCCCAATCACGACAACTAAATCCATTTTTATAAGGATGTCAACTAGCTTCAATCAATTAGGTAGTTATTTCATTAAGGGGGATGGAACAAGTCACAATCCCCAATGGTGCACTACCCCACGCCCGTTATCCGTTGTGCAAGTCACCTCAATACAACACTACGATGTGTAAATCCGGGGTTTCAAACCCTCAGGATATCATTTACAAGTATTACTCACTTCGAACCAATGAAATATCTAGCTCGCGACACCTTTGCCCCTCAATTCGGCCTCCATGAGCGTCGAATCTAACCAAAATCAAAGCGAATTCATTACAATACGCTAAGGGAACAATACCTAATCGAAATTAATCGAAAAATATCAAGAATCTCGAAACTAACAAAACCCTAGCCCAGGGCCTGCTTCTTGAAAAAAATACAAAACTCACATTACCGGATTCCTCGTCTCGCCACGAGTCCATACATACCAAGAACTCCCAAATCTGAGCTCAAATGACCTATCAAATTCAATTTGAATATTAAAACTCAAGCCCTAGCTTTACCTCTTTTTAATAAATTTAAACCAATTTCCATGTTAATTCTACCATAAACTTGAATAATTAGGCCAAGGAACTTACCTCTAATCATTAACCCTTGAATCAATCTTCAAAATTGCCTCCAAGCTCTCAAAATCGCTCCACAATGGAGGAAAAATGACATAAGCTCGCAGATGAATTCATGATATAAACCCTTCTGCCACAGCGATTTTTCGTTTCTGCGTATCTCAAAACCGCTTCTGTGGTATCGCTTCCGCGCCCAAATATCCGCTTCTGCGGTTTTCACTTAATTTCCCCATGACCTCTTATGCGACAAGAAACTCGCTTCTGCGGATCCCCGAGTCCGCTTCTGGGGCCAAAAGTTGCTTCTGCGGACCCGTAATGTGGACCAAGTTCCGCTTCTGCGGAACTTCACAACGCATACCAACATTGTTCCTGCGCTCCCTTACTCACTTTTGCGGAACCAGTTCTGCGGTCCATTTTCGCAGAAGCGGAAATACCAGATGACAGAAATCACAGACCCGAAACAACTTCAAAAACTCTCATTTTTAGCATTCGACCTTACCCCGAGGCCCCCCGGACCTCAACCAAAAGCACATACATGATCTAATACACTATCCAAACTTGTTTGAATCATCAACTCACTATAGTTAACATCAAAATCATCAAATTTCACCAAATCAAAGCCTAAGTTTCTTAAAAACTTCTGAATTGCACATTCGATCGAAAACCCGACCAAACGATGTCCGAATGACCTGAAAAATTGCAAATATATCCAAAATCACCTAACGAAGCTACTGCAACTATCGAAATTCCATTCCGACCCTCGGATCAAAATCTCACCGATCAACTGGAATTCGCCAAAATTCCAAACTTTGCCAATTCAAGCCTAATTCTACACCGGGCCTCCAAAATCAATTCCGATCGCACTCCTAAGTCACAAATCACTTCCCGAAGCTAAACAAATCATCGAAAATCACATCTAAGCCCTCTAACTCACAAGTCAACTTCCGGTTGGCTTTTTCCAACTTAAGCCTTCCTTAAGGAGACTAAGTGCCTCATTTTTTATCAAAACCAATCCCAATCAACTCTCACAAAACACATACCTATAATGATATATTAAGAAGAAATAAATGGGAAAAATGGGACAGTGACACATGATACAACAGGCCAGGTTGTCACAATCGGTGAGACTTTCAAGAGGACTTTCTCGCCGATGATGAATGATACGTATCACGCCTTCTGATCTGCATAACTCTTTTGTCTGGACTGAGTTGTGCGAATTATTTCCCGAATAAACTTTACCTTCTCTAAGGCATCTTTCACAAAATCTATACCATACAACTTAGCCTCACTAGGCTCGAACCACTCGATACGATTACGACTGACATCCATATAAAGCCTCAAATGGAGCGATTTCGATACTGGACTAATAGTTGTTGCTGTAAGAAAATTGGGCCAAAGGTAAGAACTGATCCCACTGTCCTCCAAAATCAATCACACATGCTCTACGCATGTACTCCAAAATCTAAACTGTTCGCTCCGACTGACCGTCGATCTGAGGATGGAATGCGGTGCTGATCTCTACACGGGTCCCCAACTCACTCTGAACAGCTCTCCAGAAGTGTGAAGAGAACTGAGGCCCTCTATCTGATATGATGGAAACACGCACGCCGAGTAACCAAATTATCTCCCAAATGTAGATCAGAGACAACATCTCTGAAGTATAAGTAGTTACCACTAGAATGAAGTTTGCCGATTTGGTCGACCTGTCGGCAATGATCTAAACTGCATCAAAATTAAGCAATGTCCGCATCAACCCAACTACGAAGTCCATAGTAATGTGCTCCCATTTCCACTCAGGTATAGGCATTTGCTGAAGTAGGCCACTGGCCTCTGGTGCTCATACTTAACATGCTAGCAATTCAAGCACCTAGCCACATACTCAACTATGCCTTTCTTTATTTTTCACCACCAATAATGTTGCCTCAGGTCACGATACATCTTTGTAGTACCCAGATGAATAGAATACCGTAAACTTTGTGCTTCCTCTAGAATCCTCTCCCTCAAGCCATCGACACACCGTCCTCGCCAATAGAAACCTCCTTAGCCCCACCTTATAGCACCATTTCATAGAGGACTGTCAAATACAAATCATCAAACTACCGAGCCTTGATCTACCTCAATAATGAATAATGAGCAACAACACATGCAAGGAATCGACTGGGCTCTAAAATATCCAAGCTTAAGAGTCTGTTAGCCAAAGGACTGAATGTCCAAAGCTGGTGGCCTCTCTTCTGCTAGAATGAATGCCAAACTACCCATACTCTCTGTTTTCCCGCTTAAGGCATTCACGACCATATTTGCCTTGCCCGGATGATAAAGAATGTTGATATCATAATCCTTTAGTAACTCAAGCCATCTACGCTACCTCAAATTGAGATCCCTATGCTTGAACAAATACTGTAAGCTGCGATGATCAGTATAAACCTTATAGGACACCCCATACAGATAATGCCTCCATATCTTAAGAGCATGAAAAATTGCGTCCAACTGTAGATTGTGCACATGATAATTCTTATCATGAATCTTCAGCTAACGAGAAGCATATGCAATAACTCGCCCCTCTTGCATTAATACATAACCCAAGCCAATGCGTAAAGCATCACATTACACAGTATACATCCCTGAACCGTAAGGAAACACTAGGATTGGTGTTGTAGTCAAAGCCATCTTGAACTTCTGAAAGCTCACCTCACAATCATTGGACCATCGTAAAGGAACACCCTTATGGGTCAATCTAGTCAAAGGTGCTACAAAGGATGAAAAGCCCTGCATGAAACTCCACATCTAAATCACTGAAGTAGGGTATGGCAAACTCTGAACCGCCTCAATCTTCTTGGGATCCACCTTAATACCCTCTCCTGATACAACATGCCCCAAGAGTGCCACTAACTCAAGGCAAAACTCACACTTGGAGAACTTAGCATATAGCTTATGCTCTCGCAATGTCTAAAGCACTACTCTCAAATGCTACTCGTGCCTCCTGGTTACGTAAGTATATCAATATGTCACCAACTTGTTTATCAAGTCCATAAATGCTGCTGGGGCATTAGTCAAGCCGAAAGACATCAGCAGGAACTCATAATGGCCATATCTAGTATGTAAAGCAGTCTTCGGGATATCTGAGTCCCGAATCTTCAGCTGATGATACCCTGATATCAAGTCGACCTTAGAAAACACCCTAGCACCTTGCAACTAGTCGAATAAATCATTAATCCGCGACAACGGGTACTTCTTCTTGATAGTAACCTTGTTCAACCGACGTTAATGAATGCACATCCGCATGGTTCCATCCTTCTTCTCCACAAATAACACCGGTGCACCCCAAAGTGATACATCGGGTCTCACAAAACCCTTTGCTAATAACTCGTCAAGCTGATCCTTCAATTCCTTCAACTCTTTTGCAGCCATACGACATAGTGGGATAGATATAGGGTGGGTACCTGGAGCAAAATCAATGTATTAATCAATGTCATAGTTCGGCGACATGCTTGGCAGGTCAAAAGGAAACATGTTGGCAAACTCTCAGACTACTCGCACCGAATCAATCATTGGGGACTCTGCGGTGGTGTACCAAACATAAGCTAGATGAGCCAAATAACCCTTCTCGGCCAAATGCCAAGCCTTTAGGAAAGAGATAACCCGACTAGATGTACTAACTGAGGAAACCTTCCACTCCAATCTTGGAAACTCTGGCATCGCTAAAGTAACAGTCTTGGCATAGCAATCTAGGATGGCGTGGTATGAGGATAACCAATCCATGCCAAGGACGACCTCAAAGTCGATCATATAAACCAACAAGAGGTCTACTCTAGTCTTAAAACTACCGAATGTGACCACACAAAATTGATAGATCCAATCCATAACCGTAGAATTTCCCACAAGAGTGGACATATGAACACGAGTACCCAAGGACTCACGAGGAATATCCAGGAAATGAGCAAATAGAGATGACACATATGAATAGGTAGACCCTGGATCAAATAGCACTAAAGCATCCCTACCGCGGATGGAAATAATACTTGTGATAATGGCATCTGAGGCCAATTCATCTGATCTGACCAAAATAGCATAGAATTTTGGGTGGAACGCCGACTAGATGGCCTCCGCCTAACTAAGTAGTAGTTGACTGACCTCTCCTTGCCTATCTTTCACCTCTAGGATGAACTCTACTGTCGATGCCCCCCTTTTCTCGCAAAATCAAGTCTATGAAATTTGGGAGGACAACTCGTTCCCTTTTGGGAATTGGGTTTTAAGAGAATTGAAGAGTCGCCACCTAATGATTTAAGTTAATTAGGACACTAAGAAGGGTTTTGTTTGGGTAACTAGAGATTGGGTAAGAGCTTGAAATTATCCCAAGCGGGAGGTATTAGGCATCCCTCATAATCCACTAGTGTGGTTCCTGGTCAATCTATTGTTGTGACTTTAAGTATAAATAATAGGTAAGCAAGTAGGACGTTCAAATAAGAAGGGATTTCACATAATGATTGCAAATAGATGGATTGAAAAGAAATGAAAGAAAAGCTGAATTTTGAGGAAAAAAATAGTTTGAGAAATTTGAAAATAAACAATGAAATAAACAAGTGGAAGAGTGGGGGGGAGGGGGTCCTAGGTTTATAAATAATATGGATCACCGCACATAACACCCGGTAACCTCTTATACACATGGTGTTATCGCGTGGTCATCATATCCATACCTACCTTTTCCCACCCCGTTAAGGTATTAAATGCGGAATGGTGTCGTTTTACTTATATCATGCTATTATCCGCCCCAATCTTATCAGTCCTGGAGGCATTTTGGACTATTAATACGAAAGGGGAAAGGGTGTGAGGTTTTATAGTTTTAAATGGACAAAATTCTAATGAGATACTCAAAACACATAGAGCAAATAAGGGAAAAACACTCAAACAAATAAGGCTCAAACTGTAACAACCCAAACTGTCGTTTTGAGTTCCAGTGCTTCGTTCAGCAGTAAGGGCCCTGAACAGCTTCATTTTAGTTATTATCACTTGTACGTATGGTCGGAATTGAATTCCGGGAAGTCCAGAGTTGATTTGGGAAGATAATTCTTATTTGGGACGCTTAAAGTTGAAAGAATGAACTAGGGTTGGAATTTTTAGTAAACGACCTCAGAATCAGAATCTGAATGTTCCAGCAGGTTCGTATGATAATTTCGGACTTGGGCATATGCTCGGATTGGGTTTTGGATAAACCAGGAGCATTTTGGCACCTATTATGGAAGTTAGCATTTTAGAAGAAATTTCATAAGTTTGGCTTGAAGTGCATATCAGTATTATCAATGTTCGTTTGGGATTCCGAGACTGTGAATAGCTCCGTATGGTAATTCTGGAGTTGGGGGCGCAATCGGAAGTGAATTCGGAGGTCTGTAGGTCACTTTTGAGCCATTTGGCTTAAGATAGAAATTTGAAAGTTTTTGAGAAGTTTGACCGGAAGTGGACTTTTTGATATCGGGGTCAGAATCCAATTCCGAAAGCTGGATTAGGTCCGTAATTTCAAATATGACTTGTGTGCAAAATTTGAGGTCAATAAGACTTGTTTTAATATGTTTAAGCATCGAATGTAGAAGTTGGAAGTTCTAAAGTTCATAAAGATTGGATTGGAGGTTGATTCATGACTTTAGAATTGTTGGATATGATTTGAGGCCTCGAAAAAGTCCGTAATATGTTTTGGGACTGGTTGGTGTGATTGGTAGGGGTCCCGGTGGCCTCGGGTGTGTTTCGGGTAGTAATCGCGCTCTTATTTGATGTTTCAACGCCATTTATTTGGACATAAAGGGGTACCATATGAAGAAAATGAGCTCCAAATTAAGTTTTTATTGAACCATTAGATCCGTATTGTAATTTCGAAGCCATAGCAAAAAGAATCGTCGAATTTGGACATCGTATGAGGAAGTTATGCTCATTTCCGTGTCGAGAAAGTCCTGGTTGCTGTCATAACCGCAAAAGCGGAAATTTTCCGCAGAAGCGGAATTTTCTGTAGAAGCGGAAATTTTCCGCAGAAGAGGAACGGTAGAAGCGGAAACTGCTGGAGGCAGAGAGATTTCTTTAAAAATGGAAGTTTGGCTCATTTTCACTTCATTTCTTCCATGGGAGCCGATTTTGGAGCAACTTTGGAGTGCTATTTTCATCACCAAGCATGAGGTAAGTGATTTCTACTAGTTTTGAGTATATACAAGGTTTATCTATGGATTTAGACTTGGAAAATTGTAGAAAATTTGGGGTTTGAGGGAAAACCTAAAAAATTAGTATTCTTGGGATTTGACCAAGATTTTTGGTATGGAATTTAGAGAAAATCTTTTATTTGAGTTTGTAAGGCTATGGGTAATCTTTATCTTCAAAAATTTTTGGATTTCGGGCATGTGGGTCCAAGGGAATTTTGGTCATTTCACTAAGCGAAGTTGGGAATTTGTATAATCTAAATTGTTAACAAGTATTTTAGCATGTTCTCATTAGTTTGTCGTTAATTGGCTAGTTTTGGTGCATTATGCGTCGGTTCAAGCCTTCGGAAGGATGTAGAATGCCAGTTATGAGTCTTCGGAGCGAGGTGAGTCTTCTTTCTAATCTTGTGCGAGAGAATTTACCCCATAGGTGAGTTAAATTGGTTATGTGCTCCTATTTGTGGGGGCTACATACGCACGAGGTGACGAGAGTCCGTGCGTAGGTACTATTATGCTATTGTCTGGGTAGTCTAGGACCCAACAACATGTTATACTTGGATTAATTGTGAACCCATTGATGGCTTGAATTGCTAAAAATCACGTTATATTAATGAATGAATTTCTACAAAGAGTTAAGCTTTGTTTTCTCAAACTTTTAAAGAGAATTGGCCTTTCTTGGATAATTGCTCCATGTTGACTTCTTGACAGATTGCCTGTCTGTCTGTGTGTGTTTATTTTGGAACGGGCTTAACGCCTCGGCAGATTAATAGATGCATCTATAGGTGCATCGTCGACCCTCGGCAAGTGCACATTTATTTCTATTAGATCGGGCTGTCGCCTCGGTGTGATTTGCGCATGCTTGTACTGCTGCCTGGAACTTAATTAAGTTATTATTGCCTTTTTATGGCTTAAAAATATTTGGGTTATATTTAAAAAGGAAGTCTGGAAAATTTCCTGTAAAGGAATTAATTGTTTTATTTGTTTCTTTCTATTTGGAATAAAATCACGTTTATAAAATAAATCCACAATTTATTTATAAAATAAATAGATGCATCTATAGGCATGCCGTCGACCCTCGGCAAGTGCACATTTATTTCTATTGGATCAGGCTATCGCCTCGGTGTGATTTGTGCATGCTTTTACTGCTGCCTGGAACTTAATTAAGTCATTATTGCCTTTTTATGGCTTAAAAATATGTGGATTATATTTAAAAAGGAAGTCTGGGAAATTTCCTGTAAATGAATTAATTGTTTTTTTGTTTCTTTCTACTTGGAATAAAATCATGTTTATAAAATAAATCCACTGATTAGTGTATATATTAAGGATGATCATTATTGGACCATTAGAAAGTGTCAAAGTTGTCCACCTCGGCTCTACCCCTTCGGGATTAGGTGGGATACTCACTGAGTACACGTTGATTACGTACTCATACTACACTTATGTGCATTTATTGCACAGGTATATGTTACTTTAGCGGCCTACTGGGATTAGCAGCACGGATGATTCAGGGACTAGGTGAGTTGCAGTATGCAAGGTGGCCCACAACTTTTAAAGTCCCTTTCTAGTAAATTGTATTTCCTTTCTGTCCATTGTATTCCGAACGGATGTTGTATTGTATTTTATATCCTTATCAGTAGAAGCTCATGCACTTATGACACCGGGTTCTGGGATGGTTTTTGAAAGATGTGTATTAATAGTTATTTCTTAAATTGAATTGAAACAGTGATCATTTTATATATGAAGAATGGAAGGAAAAATCTCATATTTTTAAAGGTATTAAAAGAGAATTTAATTGATAATTTAGTTGGCTTGCCTAACAACGGTGTCCGGCGCCATCATGACCCGTAGTGGATTTGGGTCGTGACACAAACAGACCTCTTTAAACCACAGAAAACACATAGTTTAGCATGTTTTACACCTACTATTTATGGTCTGAATAAAACGTAAAAGGAATTGGTGGAATATTGATTTATTACATAGTTTAGATAAGAAGCCCGAATCAGGCCTGCCTACTGGTTGTACTTAATAAAATCTGATTCAGTTTATAAGTTTATCCTAAGGCTTGCCTAAGTGATAGACGAAACCTATAGGCATGATATCTATTGATTTCAGAAATAAAAGAAGAAAAGCTGATTGCAGATTGATTTAGGTAAAAAGAGAGTTGCCAGTTAAAAAAATGAGCATAGGTTCTGCCATTGGTAACGCATTATTAATGCCAGTTTTTAAATTTATAAACGAGTGAGGTTATTTAGATTTGAATTAGAACTCTTATAGGCATGCTTTCTGTGTGTTTGCCAACTTAAAATATTGTTATAGACATAGAAGAATGCGGAGATTCTACAACATGATATATAAGCGTTATGTATCTGATTACATTTTTTCTGTTATTAGGGCCTATAGATAAGTTTGCCTATGTGAGAAGCGGGCATGTAAGAATCAGAAAAGACCTATAGGCATATTCTCTACGTGCATGTGCAGAAGCTATAGACATGATATCTATATGAAAGTGTAGAATCCCTATAGTCATGGCATCTAAATGAGAATGCAGAGTTTCTTATAGATACGATAGCTAAATGAGATTCAAAAATCTTATAGGCATAGTAACTACATGAAAAACGTAAGTCTTATAGGCATGGTAACTATAAAAAATGCATAAGTCTTATAGGCATGGTAACTATATGAAAGATGCTGAAATTAGAGATTCTTATAGGCTAGTTATCTACCCTTTTTTCATGCATAGTTACCCCTTCCTTTTCACTAAACATCCCTTGAAAGTTTATTACAACCTAAAGAGAATAAAGAAAAAATACATTAGAAATTGAAAATTACAACCAAGGCGAGCCTGATTCAGACTTCCTGTCTGAAGTGTGAAGTAAACCATCTCCAAAGATCTGATTGCAAAAAGCCTTTTTCTCATTTGGGGTATGTTAGAGTTCCCTAAGTGCCTCATGGACCCCGGGCAGTGCTTACACCCCAAATATATTACCAAACCAGGACAATAGTGCAGTGTGGAAGGGCCAGCCCTCACGTGTCCAAGTTCAAAGGGAACTCAAGGTCCCAAGGCAAGGCTCGCAACAGGGGGGGCAGAACTTAGGAACTAGGAGAGAGTGCAAGTGCAGAAGGGGAAGTTTGAAAAGGGGAGAGGGAAAAGGGAATAACTTAAAATTAGTGCACATGGGGGTAGGAGTGTTCAAAAAAACCCGAAAAATCAAACCAACCAAAAAAACTGATACTTTTTGGTTTGGTTTGGTTTTGGTTTTGAATTTTAAAAACCGATCAAATTTGGTTTAATTTTGGTTTTAATCAGAAAAAACCGAACCAAACCGACTATAGGAATAGCTATTTTAAATTTATATATATATATATATATATTCAAAAATTTAATTGTAAATGTTAATAGTTTTCACTTTTTGTATAGTTCTTTACCTTTACATTCTAGTTTGATTGGTAGTTTTGTTTTGTTAAGTGTAAGATCCCTTTCGTGTTAAAAATAATATATTTTTAATTGAGTACTTAATTTATTCATCACTATTTGATTCACTTATCATCAATATATCTTGGTAAATAATAGATTCCTCAAAGGGAAATTGATTTGATAGTGTTATGTTGAAAACATAGTCTCCGAAGTATGTGTTTGGTAGTGTATGTCTTATATTTAAGAAAAAACTGACAAATAACCGAAAAAACCAAAAAACCGACATAAACCGAATTGAGAAAAAACCGATTAAATTATTTTGGTTTGGTTCTAATATTTGAAAAATCGGCTTACTTGGTTTGGTTTCTTTTTAGGGAAAAACCGCTACAAATCGAACCATGAACACCCCTACATGGGGGTATAGGGAAGTGGGGAATTTGCAAGAACATAAGAATATCAGGCTGATGGGCATACCTAGAAATGGGATATGCTGGCATACCCTCCAGCCTGTTTAGAGGTTAAGACCTCAGTGGTTCGGAACCCAGTTCTTGAACAACAACTCATGTGGCCATGCCCTAAGCCACCACTCACAAACACATTGGGGGTAATGGGATATGGAGCAAAGATCCATAGTAGAAACAGGCAGTAGAACATGTCCATACTAATTTAAATATTGAACTCTACATAGACAGTAAAGTAGACATGGATATAAAGACTCTAAGTAAACACATTGGGGTGATACAGAAACTAAAATTAGAACATACCAGTTTCAAATAAACAAATGAAAAAGTTGTAGTCTTGTAAAAGCCAAAGTGCGAATCAAGAAGACAGAATACTTTTATGTGAGAGTTCAGAAGAGATTGTGAAACTGTGTAGTTTGAAGTGTGTTCAATCGTGTGTGTAGGATTATTAAAATCATGTTTGCTTTGTGTTAAGGAGTCATGTATTTATAGTGCAGAAAGTCATGAGGAAATAAGGTAATAAAATAATTGAAGACGGATTGTAAATCAATTACATAAGACTCCCTTTAATTAAGGGATTCAAATTCAAACAAGTATAAAACAATTAAGGAAAGAAATTAATCAAACACTTGTGTAAAACATGCAATTGAGGGAAAATGCATAAAGGTTATTTAAGGACATGGTTTTTGCAATACACGATTGTACAATTTAAGGAAAGAAAATCAATCAACAGCTAAGAAATCAGAGTTCAAAGATTTGTTATGAATGAACCAAGTCAGAAAGATGGAAAAGATTTTAACTTAAGGAAAATCAGCAAACAATCAGTTAGACCTATTAAAAAGGAATTCTAAGTCAGTCACTAGTTTGAAAACCTTTTTGAACAAAGATTCATCACATATAAATCATACAGACACGTTAAACATGAAAGAAACTTGTCGAGCCATTGTAAAATCAGTAGAAACTCTAGTGTATGAGAGTATTTAGCAAAAAGTTCAGAATTGTACAAAAGATGTCAAAACTCAGTTCAGAGACTCAAAGTCAATCTGAAGGAGTTAAGGGTTCTAGAACAAAACCCTAGTTCACATAATCAAACCTCAGCGGAATCCCCAAATTCTAGGGTTTCCACCTAGAATCAAATACAAGGATGAGGAGGCAAGCAGTCGAAACCAGCTCAGGGGTTTCTTTCAGAAACTCATAAGAAAACATTCAAACCAGTAGAAGGTTTCAAAACAAACCAGAGTGAAGAAACTAGTTCAGAGCATAATGATGAAAGATTAACAATAACAATAGAAGAAAACATGCTTAAGTAGATTTTTTAGAAGAAACTTTAAACAAGGTAAAATAGAAAGAACCCTTAAGAATATGGTAGAAGAATACAGTAGGCGAAGCACTTCAGCACATAATGGAAGAAAAATAGCAGAACATAGCATAGAAAATACAGTGGAAGAAAGAACGGAATATAGAAAGCATAGTAGAAGAACATGCATGGTAAAAGAAGAACATAAGAATACAGTAGAGACAAATACATACAAAAAAAGGGAGAAGAAGTTAGATAAACAGTTTAAGCATTTTCAGAAAACCCTAAATCGAAAAGAAATAATGTTGAAAGAAAAAATTAGGAAAATCGTTTGAAAACTCAAGTAGAGTGTGGATACACAACAGATATAAAACGAATCGGAGAAAAACATCGAAGGGCTAGGGTTTCAAAAGAACCCTAGAAAATGAGAAAGGCCTTGAAAGGTCATTGACTTGAGTCGGAGATTGCTGGAATCAGACTCAAACAACTATAGCACACCGGAGCAAGGCCGGAAACCTCGAGTTGGCAAAGGTCTAAGTGAAGATCTTCGAGGTCTGGCTTCAAATCTTCAAGTATCAGGCACATAGGAGTAATAGGAGGTGAGTATAGGACCCCCATGGCCTGAGAAACCATGGTTTTCAGTGGGTTTCACGATTGAAGACGGTGGGAGACGATTATTGTTCCAGGAATGTTCGAGAGAGTTTGAGAGACGGAGGGGTTCAAAGGCGGCTAATTAGGTGAAGTGATTAGGGTTAGGGGTGTTTGGGAAATTAAAAAGAAAAGAGGGAATTACGGCCGTTAATCAAAATAATCAACAACCTGGATCAAAAGGGAAGCCGGGCAGGTTTTTTAATTGGGTCATTGGCAGGTAAATTTAGGATTTGGGTCCGGTCCATTTGAAATTGAAATTGGGGTTTAATGAGGGGTCAATTTGTGCTAAAATTGAAATGAAATAGGGATAACTTTTAAATAACTACTTTTTCCTTTTTATTTAAAAAAAATTGTAAAATGATTTTGAAAAATAAATTAAAGGTGATAAATTAATTAATAGTATATAAATATTAGATGAAAAATATTGGAATCAAATTTGTAATTATAAACGCAATTAATTCTTAAAATCGGCTAGTATTACAATTAAGTACAATTTAGCTTTAAAACTACCAAATCAATTTATAAAAATGTGCAAATATTATCTGAGCTATATTTTGGTATAAATATAAGGATAAAATAAGTGAATCACCAAAAATGATAATTTTGGGAATAAATATTGATTTTGTACAATTAAAATAGGGCAATAAATGGATTTGAAAATCTTTTAAAAATTAGGAAAAATACTAAAACATTTGGACACACACACACATATATACATATATATATATATATATAGGGAAAAACTGGGTATCAACAACTGCCCCTCTTTACCCGGGAAGGATGAAAGAGTTGTCGGGTAAAGACATGATGGCTAATTTTGACCGAGTGAAATGGTTTAAAGAGGTTGACCGTGATCTAGTTCCTAAGCTTCCTACATATCCCTGGTATTACAGGAATCATGCATCATGTAGTTCAGGATCTGACAGCGGAATATGCCGATGGAGATCTTTCAAGAATGGACGCAATATTCAGGTTTGGGATGGATGGTGAAGGTCTAATAAGGCTGCAGGAACTGGAGCGGTATCGCTCCTGCCGAGATGGCCGTTGCTAGATGGCTTACCTGTAATAAGTAATACAAGTGCATATTATGTGCAAAAAATTTAAACATGATGGAAGTTCCCGTCGGACCATGAATATTGTCTTTGGACGGTTAGGATGATGTCCTTAGACCATGATGTCCTGGGCCATGAAGCATATAATAAAGGATCACAGGATATGAAATGATGCTCTCGGGATATGAGAATGATGACTCTAAACTATGACACCTTTGAATAATGATATGCAAGAGATTAAAAGGGGTCCTCAGGACATGGCATGGTGTTTTCGAGCTATGCGAATGGTGCCCCCGAAAAATGACGCCTTTGGTCAAATTTGGCGATCTTTCAGCCCATGCAATGCGATAGGTGGCAATATTTTAGCCCATGAAAGCGTAAATAAGGTGGCGATATTTCATCCCATGAAAGCGTAAATAAAGTGGCAATATTTTAGCCGATGCAAAACAGAAATAAAGGTGGCGATCTTTTAGCTAATACAAGATTTAAATGCAGTGGCAATTTTTCAATCGATACAGATGGAGACAGAGCTTAGTCTCGGAAGGCAGAATGGTAGCCTTATGAAATGCAAGAATACAAATGGAGATAGAGATTAGTCTTGGAAGGCAGAATGGTAGCCTTATGCAATGCAAGAATGCAGATGGAGGTAGAGCTTAACCTCGGAAGGCAGAATGGTAGCCTTATGCAATGCAAGAATGCAGATGGAGGTAGAACTTAACATCGGAAGGCAAATAGTAATAAGAAATTCTTAGCCGATAGCTAGTAGCTTATTGTGATATTGCGGCTGTTGGGGATATTGTGTGAGAATGGTAAATGCGAATAAGTGCGACAGTTTTGAGGGTTGTATTCATGAACAGTATGATTGCATAATATATTTGATGATTTTGTGACATGGGGTGCCTACATCCAGAGAAATATCATGTGCTTTATAAAGGGGACATGTTAGTTCATGTCCCCGCTGACTTTGCTTGCCCTATTCGGCTTTGATCAAATGACATGATATGTATCATGGGGATAGCATTGCTGAGCAGAGCAATTTTGATAATAAATATGCATGAGTTTGTTAAAGATATGGTGTAAGTATATACGAAATATTTTTTAGATGAACCGACGACTGTAACGTGGTTCAGGACATTGCAACCTATCTCGTTACGAAATTTTGAGGGTCCTCCTCAAAATTCTGCCCCAGTTTAATGGGTTGATACTTCCGACAGCTGCTTGCGATGATCAGCTGAAGTTACTTCGGAATTTTGTAGGTCCACCTCAAAATTCTGCCCTAGATTTCAATTGTGGGGGGGGGGGGGGGGGGAATGAAAATTATATTGAATTGTGACCCAACCCATAAGGCTGCCTATGTATCCCCTCTTAAATGGGAATCAGGTCAGACGTAGTTCAAATTAAATCATATAGGAAAAGCATAAGATTACACATAGTAGCGCTTGGGTGCATCTGAATTGATTGGTTTTGGCCAAACTTCTCTGTCCATTTCTGCAAGAATTAGGGACCCTCATGTCAGAACCCAATAAACCATGTATGAAACCTGCCAATTGGGAGAGAATTTCTCTTTGGCTTTATCTTGATGCGGGAATATTTTCTTTAACACCAGCTATGCGATGTGAACCATCTTGGTTTGACTCTCTTATTGAAAGCTCTGGACATTCTGTTATGATAAAGCTGACCATGGAAAACTGCATTCATTCTCTTTCCATCTGTAAGATCCAACCTCGTAACGACTCTTTACCCATTTTGCATCGTCGAGCTCAGCTTCCTGTATGATCCTCAAAGAAGGAATTTCTACTTCGGCGGGAATGACGACTTCTGTACCATAAACTAGCATATAGGGAGTTGCCCCAGTTGATGTATGGACAGTAGTGTGATACCCCAATATAGCAAATGATAGTTTTTTGTGCCATTGCTTGTGCTTCTATTTCATTTTCCTCAATATCTTCTTGATGTTCTTATTGGTGGCTTCTGCAGCTCCATTCATCTAGGGCCAGTAGGCTGTGGAATTCTTGTGTCTGATTTTGAAGGCTTCACACATAGATTTCATTAAGTCACTGTTGAGTTTAGAACCATTGATTGATTACAAGATACCGAACTCACAAACAATACGGCTGCGGACGAAATATTCCACGACTTTCTTAGTCACCACTTTGTTGGATGCTACTTCGACCCATTTGATAAGTAGTCAATTGCCACTAGGATGAATCTGTGCCCGTTGGAAGTGGCAGGCTCAATTGGACCAATAACATCCATTCCCCCAACGGCGAACGACTATGGTGGGCATGTTAAATTAAGCTTATTTGGTGGCACCTTTATCATATCTGCATGTATCTGGCAGCAGTGGCATTTTCGGACGTTTGCAGTCCGTCTCCATGGTCATCCAAAAGTAACTAGCACGGAGTATCTTTTTGGCTGAGACAATGCCGTTCATATGTGGAGCACAAGTCCCATCATGAATTTCCTCTAGTAGTTTAGATGCTTCCTTCTCGTCGACACACCTTAATAGTCCCAAATCCGGAGTCCTCCTATATAGGATTCCTCTGCTGTGAAAGAAATTGTTGGACAATCTTCAAAGCATGCACTTCTGACTAGTATTTGCAAGCTCTGGGTAATCTCCCTTTTCCAAATATTCCTTGATGCCGTGAAACCAAGGTTTTCCATCTGCTTCTTCCTCGATATGAGCACAATAAGCTGGCTGATTATGGATTTTCACTAGAATAGGATCAGTGAAGTTCGTATCTGGATGTTGTATCATGGATGACAGGGTAGCCAATGCATTGGCAAACTCATTCTGGACTATGGGAACATGCTGGAACTGTCTTTGTGAACCTCTCTCTCAACTCATGTACGTGGTGCAGATATGGGAGTATCTTAGAGTTCTTGGTTGCCCATTCTCCTCGTAGCTGATGTATAAGCAAATCTGAATCTGTAATTACTAGCAATTCTTGAATGCTTACATTAATGACCATCTTGAACCCTAAGATGCAGGATTCGTACACGACCATATTGTTGGTGCACGAAAACCTGAGCTTGGGGGATACCGAATAGTGCTGACCGATTTCTGACACTAGGACTGCTCCTATGCCAACTCCTTTGAAATTTGCTGCTCCATCGAAAAACATTCTCCAACCGTCATAGGACTCTGTAATGTCTTCTCCTATGAATGATACCTCGACATCCAGAAAATACGTCTTTAGGGGCTCGTATTCTCCATCCACAGGGTTTTCAGCAAGGTGATCCGCTAGTTCCTGCCCTTTGACTACTTTCTGGGTCACGCAGACAATGTTGAATTCACTCAACAGGATCTGCCACATGGAGAGCTTGACGATGGGCATGGGCTTCTGAAAGATGTATTTCAAAAGATCCATCCTTGATATGAGATATGTAGTATGGCCTACCCAAGTTAAAGCACATCAGGTTCATTCCAACAGAGAATACCGGGCCTCGTATAGAGTGAACTTCTTGATGAGGTATTAAATGTCATGTTCTTTCTTCCCTGTCTCATTATTCTACCCCATGATGCAACCGAAGGAACCATCCAACTCTGCGATGTATAGTAATAAAGGTCTACCCGGCTCGGGCGGGACCAAAACTGTCACGACCCTAGTTCACTGATCGTGAACATGTCATGATGGCACCTAGTCCCCATGATTAGGTAAGCCAAATATTGTGGAAAACATAATAACTACGAAAAATAGAGTAAAACAATTTAAAGAACTAGAAGAAAACTGTACGCTATGCCACTCGGCATGTACAACTCAGTAACACAAAGTCAACCAAAATTCCCAAAGACCCAGAAACTCACGAGCAACACAGGCTATAGAAATGTACAGTAAGGCTCCAAAACTCCAGAATATTCTAACAGCCGAAAGAGAGAAATACTAGATACTAAAGATAGAGTAAGATGGAGACTCGTCGGTCTGCGGACGCAACAGATCTACCTCAAAGTTTCCGAAATCCTCCTGCCTCACTGATAGTGCGTCTGAGTAGAGGTACTTGGATGATCTGCATATGAAAAACATGCACAGGAAGGGCATGAGTACACCACAACAGTACTCAATAAGTGCCAAGCCTAACCTCGGTCGAGTAGTGACGAGGAAGGTCAGGGCCCTACTGAGATAAACATAATAAATAATAAGGTAACAAAAATAATCTAAATAAAGTCTATAGTAAAAATCTAAATTGGATAAGTACAAGAGAACAGTAATAGAAAGTAGCGGTAACAATACAAGTAAATACTACTCTCAACCAGGAATAATAGCCGGGGATCTCTTGGTATCCCGAGGATCTCTTATTATCCTCATCATATGCACTAGGAGTCTCTTGGTATCCCGAGGATCTCTTGGTATCCTCAATAAGTAAGCCGAGGATCTCTTGGTATCCCAATATATATATAGAAACACGTGCCAGGGATCTCTTGGTATCCCGCACCTTCAATCCAGAATAAGTCAAGTACAAGGGTATCTCTCGGGAAGCCATCCCGTAGTCCCAATTTAAAGCACACCACAACAACAACTCATAATCTCAGAATAAATACTAAAACAGTACAAGTAATATAATTTCTAACCTAAAATGCTTCTCAGAGTGAAATTAGTGCAGTTAAATAATTAAGCAAGTAAGTCAGCTAAACATGCTTCTCTAAGCTAGCACAGGTCTAAGCCTATAGTTTAAATGAAAAAGTAAACAGAAAATCTCTATGTAAATACTCCAAGTAGAAATGGGTTCACAACAATTTGCTCAAGTACGCGCTCGTCACCTCACGTATGAGGCATTCAAATATTCAGAACATGTTCTAAGGGGAAAGGTCCCCCACACAAGGTTAGACAAGCCACTTACCTTGAACAGGCTCAATATCACTAGAAACCATGCCTTTGCTACAAGTATCCGACTCCAAATGGCCCAAATCTATTCAATTCAATTACACATCATAAAGAATATTGCAAACAACTTATTCCATCATTAAATTAAAGCTAGGGCGCGAAAATAGGTAAAATGACCAAAATGAACCTCCAACCAACGTCTTGGAATCGAATAATTTTCACGTTTTCAGAACCCTCGTACTCTCATGAGTCTAAGCATATAAAGATCTCCCAAATCAGAGGTCAAATGCCCCCTCAAAATGCCATAGTTAGGTCTAAGAAGTTTTACCCATTTTTCATTCAAAAATACGAAATTAAAGGGTGAATTCATGATTAGATTAATGGGTTTTAGTCATAGGAGAGTTGAGAATCGTTACCCAGTGATTGCCCTTGAAAAACCTTTGAAATTACTCCCAAATCCGAGCTCCAAACCTTGAGTTTTGATAAAAACGGCAAAACCTCGTTTTTAAAATGTCAAGTACTTCCTAGGTAAGTTGTTCATAGAGAACGCGGAGAATGGCACGCGTTCGCGGAGAAGGAAAATTTAAGTGACCAAAAATGCCCTCTGCGATCATGAAGGAAAGGCTACGAACGCGAAGGCTTGGGTTTTAAAACTACGCGATCGCGACAAGGCACACGCAATCGTGTATAAGGAATCAGATAAGGTCCTGAAGTTGACCTATGTGAACGCGTTGACTGGGACGCGAACGCGGAAGAGGGAGTTGCTGAACTATGCGAACGCGGGATCTGAGATGCGATCATGATGAAGGGGGAGCTTCAGCTATGCGAACGCGATTGCTTCTTCGCGATCGCGAAGAAGGACTTCTGACCTGCAATTTTCTGCAACATTTCCAAACCTCAAATTTGTTCCGTTGAGCATCCAAAACACACCCGAGGCCCCCGGGACCTCAACCAAACCTACATATACATCCCATAACATCATTCAAACTTGCACCAATCCTTAAAATACCTAAAACAATGCCAAAACACGAATTAATCCAAGATTCAAGCCTAAGAACTTCAAATTCTAACAAAACACACTTTCGATCAAAAACCTAACCAAACCTCACCCGAATGGCCTAAAATTTTGCACGAACATCCAAAATGAGATGACGGATCCACAACAACTTTTGGAATTCAAATCTGACCCTCGAATCAAAAACTCACTATCGGACCGGAAACTTCAAAATTCGAACTTCGACATTTCACGCCTAAATGAGGTAAGAACCTCCAAAATACATTCCGAACATGCTCCCAACCCCGAAATCACCTAATGGAGCTAACAGAACCATCATATTTGCATTTCGAGGTCGTCTTCACACTTTCCCAAATACAGACCATTTTTCAACTCTTAAGCTCTCATTTAGGGACCAAGTGTCCCACAACACTTCGAATCCTAAATGGGTAAACAGGGTGTAAATTCCAAAAATGACCGGCCGGGTCATTATATCCTCCTACACTTAAACATTCGTTCGTCCTCATACAAGTATAGAGAACATGCCCGAAGTAGTGAAAATATGAGGGTATTGGCTGCGCATATCCTGCTCGGTCTCCCAAGTCGCCTCCTTGGCCGGCTGACCCTGCCACTGCACCTCCACTGAAGCTATGTTCTTTGACCTCAAATTTCTAATCTTCCTATCAAAAATAGCCACTGACTCCTTAACATAGGATATATCCTTGTCCAACTGGGCTGCACTTAAATCCAACACGTGCGACGAATCACCGTGATATCTCTGAAGCATCAAAACATGAAATACCGGATGAACTCCGGCTAGGCTGGGAGGTAAGGCAAGATCATAAGCAACCTCCCCAACTCGCCTCAAGATCTCAAAAGGGACAATAAACCTCGGACTCAGCTTCCCTTTCTTTCCAAATCTCATGACGCCCTTCATAGGAGAGACCCGAAGTTGAACCCGTTCACCAACCATATATGCAACATCACGAACCTTCTTGTCCGCGTAGCTCTTCTGTCTGGACTGGGCTACACGGAGTATATCCTAAATCACCTTAACCTTCTCCATTGCATCCAGGACCATCTCTGTGCCCAATAGCCTGGCCTCACCCGGCTCAAACCAAACCACTAGAGATCTACACCTCCTACCATATAAGGACTCATACGGCGCCATCTGAATGCTGGACTGATTAATTGTTGTTATAAGCAAACTCTGCCAGTGGTAGGAATTGATCCCATAACCCCCCAAACTAAATCACGCACGCACGGAGCATATCTTCCAGAATCTGAATAGTGCGCTCAGACTGCCCGTCCGTCTGGGGGTGAAATGCTGTGCTCAACTCCACCCGAGTGCCTAACTCCTAGTGCACGACTCTCCAAAACTGCGTACCTCTGTCTGAGATGATAGAAAATGGGATACCATGCAAAAGGACGATCTCCCTGATATAAATCTACGCCAACCTCTTCCATGAATAAGTGGTACACACAGGTATGATATGAGCGGACTTGGTCAGCCGATCCACAATGACCCAAATAGAATCAAACTTCTTCACAGTCTGTGGGAGTCCAGATACGAAGTCCATGGTGATACGCTCCCACTTCCACTCTGAGATCTCTATCTGCTAAAGCAACCCACCTCGATGCTGGTGCTCATACTTCACATGCTGGCAGTTGAGGTATCTAGACACGTAGTCAACTATATCCTTATTCATCTGCCTCTACCAGTAGTGCTGCCTCAAGTCCTGATACATCTTCGCGGCACCCAGATGGATGGAATACCGCGAGCAATGGGCCTCTGCTAGAATCAACTCTTGAAGACCCTCGACATTGGGCACACAAATCCGGCCCTGAATCCTTAATACCCCATCATCTCCGATGGTCACATCTCTGGCATCACCACGCTGAACTCTGTCCTGAAGAACAAGCAAATAAGGGTTATCATACTGACGCTCCCTGATACGATCAATAGGGAAGACTGAGAAACCACACGGGCTAGAACCCGACTGGGCTCCGAAAGGTCCAATCTCACGAACTGGCTGGCTAAGGCCTGAACATCCGTTGCCATAGGTCTCTCTAAGGCTGGTAAATATGCCAAACTCCCCAAACTCTCTACCCGGTGAATCAAGGCATCGGCTACCACATTGGCCTTGCCCGAGTGATAAATAATAGTAATATCATAATCCTTTAAAATCTCTAACTATCTCCTTTGACGCATATTCAGGTCCTTCTGCTTAAGCAAGTGCTGCAAACTCCGATGGTCAATATAGATCTCACAAGACACCCCGTACAAATAATGACGCTAGATCTTCAAGGCATGAATAATATCAACTAACTCAAGATCGTGGACAGGGTAGTTCTTTTCATGCACCATCAACTGCCTGGACGCATAGGCAATCTCCCTACCATCCTGCATTAACACTAAGGCTGCACTTTTAGGCGGGCCCAGGCCTAAATGGGCCAAACGGGCCTGGCGGGCCTGGGCTTGGCGGTCCCGGGCTCGGGCGGTCCCGCGCTTCGTGGGCCTGCTGGGTGGAACCAGCCCGTGATGGGCCTAAGCTCAGATGGTCCTGGGCTAAACGAGTCAGGCTCGTGGGCTTCGCGGGCCTAACATGCTTTTTTATGTCCGAGTTTTTTTTTTGTTTAAGGCAATTTCTTGTAAATTAGAATGCATAATAAATTAATAACAAAGTACAACATGAAGCATAAATACGTCTAATAATTTTTAAATAACACAAATTGTTGAAAAATCTTAAAGACAAATTTGCGCATAAATACCATCGACACAATACATGATATGCCTCCTTAAAATACCCCAGGTGCACCCTGAACGAAAATTTAAGACTCTTCCACTGTTCTTGCACATTAATCTTTGGCCTTTTTCATTTTCTTCAAGCACTCCATAGTAATGTGAAATAAATAAGCGCACTCTTTCCGAACGAGGCATGATGTAACTTGAAAATTAAGATTGAGA
>MU678503.1:49935-94114 GCA_026770625.1 Nicotiana glauca
TGTAGTATATATTGTATATATATTTCCTTATATATTTTGTTGTAGTATATATACTATATATATTTCCTTATATATTTCGTTGTAGTATATATTGTATATATATTTCCTTATATATTTTGTTGTAGTATATATAGTATATATATTTCCTTATATATTTTATTGTAGTATATATCGTATATATATTTTCTTATATATTTTGTTGTAGTATATATAGTATATATTTCCTTTAGATGGGAAGTCTCATCATAAGTATCACCTTGAGAACCCCTAAACTCCGTCCAAGATTTAAGAGCTTGTAGGCCCGCATCTCTTTTAGATGATTGTGAACTAAACGAGGTAGGGGTTGGACCATTTGGCCTAGCATGATCTAAGGCAATTTGATAAGCATTATAAATGGTTTTAGCATTTATTTTAATGGAGGCTTTTGCATCTCCAAGTGTAGCAAATTCCTCAAATGAAAGATCTAAACTCTTATAAATATTGGAGTACCAAAAGTGAGGACCTCCTAATTTTATTGTAGGATTTAACATTGCAGCAACACCAAAAATAGTGGGGATAGGGAATTAACATTGTAAGGATTTCATCATCATCCTCACCACCAACACGAGAATTAAACATTGCATTTATTGGGTTCCTATATTCATATGCAACAACTAAACTTTCATACATGTAATTCCATCTAGTCGGACATGGTTTAGGAACCTTTCTTTCTCTAAGGCCATATTCATCACATTTTTTGAAATACTCTCTAAGTCTACTTCTACGGTTTGAATAAAAAAGCCAATTAAGAGCCATTCTAACCTTTTCAATTTCTAAATTTAAAATGCGCATACCATCACCAACAATTAAATGATAAATATGACAAATACATCTAACATGAAATATATTAGTAAATGCAGGATTTAGTGTTGTTGTAAGTATGCCTATAGCACTAGTGTTACTAGAAGCATTATCCATATAAATTGCCATTATTTTATCTCTAATACAAAAATATCTACAAATATCTGCAACAGTGCTAGCAATAAACTTACCTGTATGGCGTGAATTAATTATTCTATAAGCAATAATGCGTTTTTGCATTATCCACTCCTCATCTATCCAATGAGTTGTAACCGTTAGATAATCACAATCATTATTACTTCTACCAATATCAGTAGTAATAGATATGCGATTAGTTATATGAGTAAATAAATACCGCAAAAATTGTTCATATTCATGTTTATATTTATAAATATCACTCTTAACCGTTGCACGAGGCCACCCTTTATAAGTAGGATTATAAACTTTTCGAATATAATGCACAAAATTAGGATTAGAAGGAAAAGTATAAGGTAAGCACATAACAGTAACCATCTTAGCTAATTCTTCACGATCTTTATTTGGATCGTAATATAAAATACCCCCAGTCACAGTATTAATTCCCGGTTGAACTAGATTTGAACCTGTACTAGGGTTAACAGCACTATCAACACTTGTTCCCTCCTGTTGCGCTTTCATTTGTAAAAATTTAACTTTATCTCTAGGGTGTGTTTGTATGTGCCTAGCCAAACTAGCTGTACCGCTACGGTCTCCAGTATATTTATGCACCAGCAATTTCCCACAAGTTTTACACCTAGCATTATTTTGTTCACTTACTTGAGTAAAAAAATTCCAAACTATTGATGTTTCTAAGCGTTTAGAAGGTTGTCTATTAAAAGTAGGGGTTTCTACAGGTGGGTCGGGCTGAGGATTAGTTGGATTATTAACAGGACTAGTAGGTGTATCATCTAAATCCGGTTGGGTTTCATCTATATCCTCATTTTCCTCATTATTTTCTAAGATATTTTCATTAGGATAAAGAGCATTCATAACTTCTTCATCGAATCGTTGACCTGGTGCAACATTATGGAAAAATTCACTTTCCGAAAATTGAAAACAAGGGTTATCACTATCAAGAATAATAGGAGCAGCAGGACGGGTAACAGGTCTGGGTTGGGGANAAAATATATTTTTCAATGAAAATTCCATATTAATTACAATTATGTAAACTAAAACACATAAAAATATATTCTTAAAAATTAAGAGTTGGAACGAGTTTACCGAATTGCCGAACAACTTCTTGAAAATTGAAAATCGTTGAAGACTTGAAGACTTGAATACTTCAATTCACCAACTTCACAATTTTTTACGAATTTGCAATAATAAAATAAGCAATTATAGAAGATAAATTAGATGTAGATTGAGAGAAATTGAGAGAGATTGATGAATTGGTGAGTAAAAATGAAAGAATGAGGGGGTATTTATAGTTGAAAAATAGGAAAAAGTGTAATTGTATAAAGTTTGGGGGCCAAATGGATATTTTTTAAAGTGGCCAATGGATAAAATATACCCCCAACGGCTAGATTTTAAAAATCTATCCGTTAAAATTTTTTTTTGAAAATTAGCCGTTAGGCCCGCTAGGACCGGCCCAGGCCCGCTAGCGGGTCCCGGGCTTAGCGGTCCCGGGCTTCGTGGGTCTACCCATTTTAACCGGCCCGTCACGGGCCTATTGCACCATTAGGCCCAGGACCGGTAGGACCGGCCCGCCAGGACCGGTATGACCAGCACGCCAGGACCGTTTGGCCCGCGGGCCCGGTCCGGTCCCTGTCCAAGACCAGCCCACCATACAGCCTTAATTAACACCGCTCCAAGTCCAGCCCATGAGGCATCATAATAAACTGTATAAGACCCCGAACCGGTATGCAGCATCAAGATTGGGGTGAAGTCAAAGCTGTCTTGAGCTTTTGGAAGCTCACCTCACACTCCTCTGTCCACAGAAATGGGGCATCCTTTTGGGTCAATCTAGTCATAGGGGACGCAATCGATGAAAACCCCTCCACAAAGCGACGGTAATAACCCGCCAAGCCCAGGAAACTACGAATCACTGTAGCTGAGGAGGGCCTGGGCCAACTCTGCATGGCCTCCACCTTCCTCGGATCCACTCGAATGCCCTCACTCGATACCACATGGCCTAGGAATGCCACAAAACACTACTAGAAATTAGGTCTATGGCAACCCTTCCAAAACCGTGGCAATAGATAGACGAGCCGTCCCTATAGGGCTTTAGTAACGGATTTGGAGGCATTCTGGGATTCAGTGTTACAATAGGTCTATTGGAATAGTTATATGTAACGGTTTCAAAATCGTCTCCATATAGGTGGTATTGTAACGGTTATGGTACTGTTACCGTTGTTCTATCTATGGGAACAATTGTATTTTCTATTGGGACGATTATAAACCGTTGTGGTATAACAATTCCAGTGATTTTTAAGTCTATTACAACGGTTTTGATGATATATTTCAACGGTTTTGATGATATATTTCAACGGTTTTGATGATATATTTCAATGGTTATCAGTACCCTGCTGCAACGGATATTGTTACATATTGCAACGGTTATTAGGGAATGCTGTTATTATTTGCTACATCTACTGGAACGATTATATGCTCTATTGCAACAATTCACAATTGAATTTTTGTTATTTATGGAAACAAATTAAGGAATATTTTCCTATGCAATGAAATTTTTTACCTCATAACTTAAATAAACCACAAAAGAAAATTAAAATATTCATCTAGCATTACTCATACACAAAAACTTAATGTGAATACATTGTTTGATCAACAATTCAAAAGTCAAAATTGATGAGTTAGCATACAAAAGATTCTAAACTAAAATATCTTTGAACATGATGATAGAAAGTTTAACAACGATCAATAGCACTCAAGTACGGTCTTCGTCACTACTTTCTTTCGCAATCATTGCACCTACAAAAGACAACCAGGAAATAATATTAAAGAATGCACGAGCGACAAAAGAGTACAGGTTACTTCTGCTAATTTAAGTTGTAAAAGTAACTGTAGTCCTTACTCCTTAGAGTTCTCATGCTAAAGTCATCTTTGGCATAGACTAAAACAGAAAGATATCAGATGTTCGAGCTATAAGACTTTTATTTACACATTCAACTTTAGTGGTGTAGGTGCTATTGCAAAAGATAAGCATTATACATTTAGTCTACCCATTGTCAATAGTCACTCAATGTTCCAATACGTAAGAAAAAATTTCGCAAGATACTACCAGAGAAGCAACAAGAATTATTATAGTATTTTATATAGTACCTGAGCAAGAATTGTTATAGTATTTTATTTGGTACCAGTATGCTTGCTCGGGTACCTGTCTCCTAAGATAGGAAGATAAAAGAAGGGGGGAGCGGAGATGTTTTTGGAAGGTCGAACTTGTTATGATCTACCACTCCTTTCATGATAAATCTCACAATTACCTAGTGCACACAGTACTTCTCTATATAGAAAAATGACGCTATATAAAGCAATCAGGAGTGATTTTAGGCAATGAATTAGTACGACCAACGGATCAACAAACATTTGCAACAGATGAGTAAAAGGAACTGTCACCCATATCCAACTCCTTCACAACATATGCAACTAGTTCTAACCAGCTCTAGTTCTTGTGGTAACACCTACAATGAAAGACACTCAAGCGAGAGAAAAGTGTCCACCACGACTATACCAGACTATATTTCATCTCATGCAACAACCAAATGAAGAAGAATACATCACTGACATAGCTTGTAAATCTGTGTAAAGTTACTAACCAAATTCTAAAGACCAAGCCATCTGGAAACTTACTACGGATGGTAGTTTCTCTTGTGCATCAGCACTTCAAACTTTGAGGCAAAAAAACAATCATTGTCCTATGCTTAGCAAACTATGGTCCAAAGAAGTTGCTTTTAAGATATCCGTCTTTATGTGCAGGATCTTAAAGAATAAATTGCCTCTTGATGGAAATACTCAGAGAATTGGTATCCATACGGTCTCCAGATGTTACTGTTGTACTCAACCTAAGGAGTTGTAATCGTGATGCTTCAGGAATAAAAGATTACCCCGCTGTGGGCTTTCAATAAAAAAAATAACTGGAATGAGTTGGTCTTCTTTGTTGGTAGCAGTAGATAGACGATGGATTGGTTGTAATGTTGTTTGCTGAGCAGATGAAGCTTCTCCTAATGAATTATCACCCAATGCTGCTAGAATAATGTTAGCATCAATATCAATATCAATTCCTGAATGCTGAAGTCGTGCAAGAACATTTGCAACAACTTCTTGACGGATAGTTGCCTTTTGTTCCTCAATTTTTTACTCCATTCTTTGTATCTTCTCCTCCAATTTTTGTATAGAATTTGAAGTATTCGAAGAGGGTTCAAAATATCCTACTTTCCCTCTCAAAGAAGTTCTTGTAACCCCCCTCCTTACAACCTCAGACGTCCATGATGTTGTGGTCTGTTCTGGTCCCATGACAGATGCAAATGCCTCTACGGACTCATTGCCATTTTCTTTTTGTTGTGTTTCAATTTCCTCCGTTTCAGCCTACAAAGCAAATTCAAAAAAATATAATTCAAGTAAATAAAAAGAAAAAAAATAAAAACAAATAATTGATCTCGATATAACATTAATTAAATATAATCGCACAATTTTACTAGTTGTATCTTCTTCCGAGGACTTGTATGATCGCCCAACTTTCTTTTCCTTGTAGCAACAAAGACTTCCTTGCTGATAAAGGATCCAAAGTTTCCTTTTCTTTTTCCTTGTTACATGAAAGAGAGTTAGCATTCCTAATGATTTTCCATGAACTAAACAAAAGCTAAAATCAAAATTTTTTTGCCATGATTTGCTAGTTACACACCAACTTAGAGGGAACTAAAGCAAAACTTCTTTTTCCAGCAGTGTGAGGATTCTTCAACTTTTTCCGATGCTTAATGTTAGTTTTAGACATTCTCTGCAAATAGAAATAAACATCAAACAATGAAATATATAGTTCTTCCTGCTAAACGAAGAAACAGAAAGTAACATGAGTCATATATAATGCTTCCTGTTAAAACATCAAACAAAAAGGTAAAAGTAATGGGAAAACAACACTTCATTCTGCTGCCAGAAATGGGCATCTGTTGCCAGAAATAGACATGTGCAGGTTGTAGAGGAGTTGATTAGAGTAGATGCTATTCGATAAACAACGAAATGATGATAAAAAGAGCCACGAATTGCTGTTTCTAAATTTTAACATTGCACTAAAAAAGTAAAAATAGAGTGCGGGCCTAAAACTTTAACATGGCACTAATCTAAAACACTTGAATTTGTTAAAACCAACTACAACTAGTACCAAAAGTCCAAAATACTAACGGTAAATGCAGCAGAAAAGAACAAACAAACAAAGTTTAAAAAATTCGCCAGCATTTCGCTGTTTTTGGATGTTTAGAAAGAAAAATAAAAAGAAAATAAGAAGAAGAAGATTGCCCTTCACGCCTCGCTTCGCTTCTCGCTTAAAGCAAGGAAGCAAGCGCTTTTTTAATCACTGTAAACGATTTATTGGATATGTAGCTGTTGGCAGCTCTGGACATTTAGCTACTGCTTGAACTGATAGCTAAGAAGAAGAGAAAACTAGAAAGAAAAAGAAGAAGTAGAACAAGTAAAAAGTCACATACCTGGAGTTTCTTAGAGTTCCAATAGCAAAGGAGTTCCTTAAACTCATAAACTGGAACATCTTCAGGGATATGTTGCATTCGAGTTTCATTACCTTTATAGGGGTCGAAGTGATATTTTTTCAATTTACTCTTATGCTTTATCTAGGATGCTTGAACTGTTTCCAAAGTATATGTTTTTTGCAAAATCAGGAATATCATATTTATTCTACAATTAGTATCAAATATGTTAGTGTAGAAAATATAAAAACTTAAGAAGTTCATACCTTGGTATATTACCATATATCCTCTTTTGTGTCTATCTTCCTCCAATCCAAAATATCAAGAGGACATAGAGTTGCATTCCTTGCCAATGTGCCTGAGGAATCTTCCAAACTCTTCCACAACTGTGTCACTAGGACCGACGGGTTGATTTAAGTTGTTAAGTAAAATCAATTTACGCTCATGTCGTCCATGTACACTTTTCATATTTATTTTTCCCTTTTTCTTGTTTGATTAGAAGGGCCTTCAACTATTCGAACCAAACAAAACCACCAAATCACTATTGTTGGTACATTTTTTATGACTGAAATAAGATGTAAATATTTTTAGATAAAGTCTATAGGTTCTTACTTTGTTCTTCACATTGTTCATATTCAACAGGAATTGTAGAATCCAACTGAACTTGTTCCTATATTCCTTGTGTTGTTGGAGTTGTTGATTATGTTTGTACATGGGCTGCTACTTCTGAATATTGTGGCACTAGCAGATTCTCTTCGATGATATTTAGACGCTCTTTGTTTGATTGTCTAGCAGGAGCAACATATTTTGCAGAAGTGGTTGATCTAGTTTGTGCATGGGCTACTGCTCCTGGCAGATTCTCTACAATAATATTCAGCTTCTCTTTGTTTGATTGTCTAGCGAGAACAACATATTTTTGGCTAAACGAAGTCCTTATTTGGTTTGCCAAAGATGCCATTGTTCCGGATTTTGTGTATGTTGCATTTGTCTTTCTTTTGGGCTTTGAAGGTCTTTCTTGACTCATATCTATCAAATCTGATGAAACTCTGATGTACTCTGCATATAATCATCAAAGATTCCAGGTTATGTTGACCACTAGATTCGTAAATAGAGGGTGGGATAGGAGCAAATATCTGGCATATGCTTAGACATTTATAATAAACCAAGCACTGTAGGGTAACCACAAGCATGAAGTAATTGACACCATAGGAATATTGAGACACCTCGCAACCTCATTAGCTGTATCACCGCCCCAATCACAAAGATATTGAAAAAGAACTAATATAAATCCTAACACGTAAATTCCTCTAAACATGAAAAGAAAGAAATCAGGAAATTGTTTGAACCATTTGTTGATGCAATAAGATGACAACCAGATGGGATTGTTAATAGGCACTGACGGTCTGTTTATCTGATATAACAATATATATCGCATGCCAATGAAGACACATGGTGCTGTCATGTAAGAGATATATCAAACTTGCCCGGTTTGCTATAAAGTATGTGAGTGCTTACAGTCTCTAAAAGGGCATTTTCCACCTCTCCGCCAGCATCCCAACAAGGTTATGTTTGGCACTTCCATACCAAGTCATGCTAGGACTTTGCTTGAATTGCTTGACAAAGATTTCTGCCAACCTAGATATCCCCTTTCTTAAATGGTACAACAGCTGTGAATGCACCATCATTTTCTATGTAAACTAAAGAGATTGTATGATTCAAGTAGAGACTCCACTATGAAAATTACAATTTAAATAGATTTACTTTTAAGTTTTAACAAGAGAGAAAAGATGAAAAAGTAATGATAAGGTCAGGATATGATCATATATCCATAGTAGGTAACTTCTGTTATTTGAATACAAGTCTAGGCAACACACTCCTTATTTGAATCCTAGTCTACTTTGTGACTTTCCTGTTTAATGTCTATGTGTCACCATCAAATGCACTTCCATAAGAAAAATACATAACTAAAGTCTTTATAAACATGCTTGCTGTGAGGATATAACAAAAACTAATGCATATCCCAAGGGATGGAATATTCAGAAGGAGCACTTCATCCATTATCGTTAACGGCCTATGTATATTGCTAAACCAGGGACTAAACGGAGAAAAGAGTGACTGTTTCTATGACTGACCGAGTGGAAAGATAGAAAAAAGTCACTTATTGTCAAAATTAGATGGATTTCACTGTTGCAAAATTTAACCGTCACCAAAACCATTACATAAACAGTTACGTAAGGCAAATCTCGTAGTTTCTAACACGAAATTAAAATACATCAACTAAACCTCCATGTTTGCGAACCAAAAATTATAAAATATATTATATAATACTAACAACAGAAAACAAAATAGTAGGCTTATTAGAAATATTACTAGGGAAAAGAAAAGGAGCATCGAAATGATTTTCCACAATAACGAACAAGACAACAAACATCGATAGCAAATATTTTAACAAATAGTGGCTATTAGATTCAGATGTGAGATTTCCAATCTCGTGTATTCATTTTTGAAATACATAACAAGCTCCAAGCACATGGCACATGAAAGAACGGAAGTAAGAACTCTTTCCAAATCTACATTGTATAAAGTGTAAGAACTCACATTAAACTTATATGGGTAAATGAGAACTATGAATTAGATGGATAAAGTAAAAATTCATACAAAAATAATAGCATAGGCTTCTCTAATTGCAGAAAAATATAGATTTTTACTATTTTAACATCACTGCGAAATGTCTAAAATTAACTTTCACGGGTTTTCTTTTTCCGATTCTTTCAAGGTTGACAATGGTTTTTGCCATAGTTATCGAACAATCATAACTTGTGTAGTGAAAATAAAACATTGAAATTGAGAATTAAAATAGCAATTACTGAACAAATGAGAAGGAGGATAGCAAACTTACGAATTTTCAGCCACTTCCCTGGTCAGCTTCTCTAGTTTTCTTTTCTTTTTCTCTTAAACCTTTTGGATTGATTCTGACAAAATTCCTAAATGAGGAACCAATATTGAAAAATAAAAAATTGAAAATAGTAAACTATAAATAGAGTATTTTCTGTATTTGTTCTATACACACATTTTTTTATCTTTCTATGTTAAGAACACTATTATTATCATTTTTTAACACTTTCCAATAGTACTTAAAGAAACAACCAATGATAATATTGTCTAATGCCAAAGTAGGAGCTACATGTGCAAATTAAGGTATGGAAGGATGTTATACTCTCATATACAATTGCCAACATATTTGAACTCAAATAGTTCCGAATACTCTAAGAAGCCTATATTTGATTCAATTACTAACGAATCTTCAATGAAGTGCTGCTTTCAAATTTATTCGACCATTAAAATAAGACAAACCAACTCGCAACAAATATTTTCTTCTACGTCAAACAATATCTTAGCTGAAAAATTATTTAAACCCCCAGCTCTTATCATATTTCAATTAGAACTACGAGAGCAACATCGCAAACATCAGAGAAAAGGAGGAAAAGAGGACCTGAATCATTTCCAAACGTATTTGAATCTCTGAGGATAACAACTTAATGAGATTGAACTCGATTGAAAAATAAGCACAGCAACAGAACCTCAATTTAAGCTACACTTCTGATATTAGAACCCCAAAGCAGAGAACCAATCGACCAATACAGATACAATTTCTTTGAGAATTTTCTGTCCAGAAATTGATTCAACGAGTTCTAGCAATGTACAAATTGAAGAGGAAAATCAAAACCCAAACCAAAATAGAGAATCGAAACTGGGCAATCGGCCCCAAGTTCAGCGAATTGAACCAACAACTGAAGCAAATCGATCCTCGGCTACACCTCAGATGCAATCAATAGTTGAAAACCGGGTTAAGAAACTAATGATTTTTTTAATGTATTTTCTATTTAGAAATCGGAAGAAGCAAACTCACATAACTATAATTCTTCTTTGGGATTCTTGTTTGAATAGAAACTACCAAAGAAGACATCGAGCATCGAACATCGATAGCAAATATCGAGCAAGGATTTCTAATACGAAATAAAAATCCACCAACAAAATCCCTAATTTTACAAACTAAAAATCTTAAAACAAAATTTGAGCAAAACAATAATTTTTCAGCAAACCAAATTACATAAAGTATGTAGAATAATGGATTTACAAAGAATATTACTAAAGAAGAAAGCAGATTGAAGAAGCTGCAAACTATTTCAATGCTCAGCTAACAACCATACAAACACCGAACAAGGGAAAACACCAACAGCCTACGTCGGAGATTGCCTTACATTAGCCGGAGCAGGTCGACATTCGCCGGCACAGGTCGTCACTCGCAGTAGCAGGTCGTCACTCGTAGGAGCAGGTCGTCGGATTTTTCAAGGTTGAAAATTGAGAGCGATTTGGTGGGTTTGAGAAAATACCATCTGTTTTGAGGGTTTGTGGGTTTTCTATATTTTTTTGATTAAAATATAACTTTAGTTATTAAAATATTGGCGGGGGTAAATATGTAGGAGGGAAATTAAGGGGGGAAAATAAACCGCTCCGCTATACTTTTATTTCATAAAACCGTTCCCATAAAGTATTCTATTGTGTCGCTTTTCTAAACCATCTCCATAGCTAAACCTATGGTGACAGTTGTTATACTATTGAAACGGTTATTCTCCATAAGTGTTCCAAAAGCATTTTGACTCTATAGGAATGACTAAAACTGTTCCAAAATGTTATTTATTGTAAAAGTTGCATAACCGTTACTAAATAACTGTTCAAATAGGACCATTTTCTAGTAGTGAAACTCAGTCAGAACTCACATTTTGAGAACTTTGCATATAATTTCTTCTCTCTCAGAGTCTGAAGCACTGTCCTCAGGTGCTGCTCATGATCTTCCTGACTCAAGGAATATACCAGAATATCATCAATAAAAATAATAATAAATGAGTCAAGATATGGCCTGAATACACTGTGCATCAAATGCATAAAAGCTGCCGGAGCATTAGTCAGCCCAAATGACATAAAAAGGAACTCATAATGACCATACCGAGTCCTGAAGGCAGTCTTCGGGATATCTGGCTCCCGAATCTTCAACTGATGGTAACTTGACAAATCAATCTTGGAAAACACATGTGCGCCCTGAAGCTGGTCAAACAGATCATCAATACGGGGTAAAGGATAAAGGTTCTTCATTGTAACTTTGTTCAACTGGCAATAATCAATGCACATACGCATAGAACTATCCTTCTTCTTCACAAACAATAAAGGAGCACCCCATGGCGAAACACTGGGCCGAATAAAACCCTTAACCAGCAATTCCTGCAATTGATCCTTCAAATCCTTCAACTCAGGAGGAGCCATGTAATACGGAGGAATGTAAATAGGCTGAGTGCCCGACAACAGATCAATGCCAGAATTGATATTTATCGGGTGACATTCCCGGAAGATCAGCCGGAAACACATCGGGGAAATCTCGTACCACCGGGACTGAATCAACAGAAGGGATATCAACATTGATATCTCTCACATAAGCTAAATACGCAGCACACCCCTTCTCAACCATACGTTTAGATTTATGGAAAGGGATAAATCTACTGGGAGTATGATCTAAAGTACCACTCCACTCAATACATGGAACACCTAGCATAGCCAACGTCACAATCTTGGCGTGACAATCAAGAATAGCATGATAGGGCGACAACCAGTCCATGCCCAGAATAATATCAAAATTGACCATACTGAGTAATAATAGATCTGCCCTGTTCTCAAAACCATGAATAGTAACCAAACATGACCGGTACATGCAGTCCACAATAAGAGAATCTCCCCCAGAAGTAGAAACATCAACGGGTCCACTCAAAGAATCCCGAGGCACACCCAAATGAGAAGCAAAAGAAGAAGACACATACGAATAAGTAGAGCCTGGATCGAATAGAACCGATGCCTCTTTGTGACAAACTAAAATAATACATGTGATGATAGAATCGGAGGCAATTGCCTCAGTGCGAGTAGGAATACAATAATATCTGGCCTGACCCCGCTCGCGAGGGCAAAATTTATCTCCCCGGACTCTGCCCCAGGCTGGCGGGGCAGGTGGGGTGGCAGCGGGAGCTGGGACCATAGCCTGAGATCTCTGAGGAGCATGCCGTGGATGAGTAGTCTGTGGAGGTGCACTCCTCCCAAGTCTAGGGAAATCCCTCACCACATGATAGGTGTCACCCCACTCAAAGCAAGATATGGGAGGACGCGGTGGCTGTGACTGACTGGAACTAGGCCTGCTGGACAGAACTCTGAAAGCACCACGCAGGAGGCACGCTAGAAACTGGAGGTGCATAATAAGGCTCCTGAGGTACAGGTGGAGCTGGAGTACTGCCGACTGCTGGCAAATCTGAATGTAAAGGGTGACCAGAATAACCCCTACCACAACAACCTGTCAAAGGGGTACGGGAAACAGAGTAGTGACCCGACTCTCATGACCTCTTGGCCTCCCTCTCCCCTCGCTCCCTGGCGAGTATACCCTCAATACTCCTAGCAATGCTCACTATCTGCTGGTAAGGAATATCTATCTCTAACTCTCAAACCATGCTGGACCGGATGGGCAACATAAGACCCTCGATAAACCTCTGAACTCTCTCTCGAACTGTGGCAATCAAAGTCGGTGCATGTCTAGCCAACCAGGTATAACAGATGGCATACTCTGAAACTATCATAGCACCCTGGCACAAGTGCTCAAACTCCGTGCACCATGAATCCCTGGGGCTCTAGGGAACAAACTCTCTTATGAACATGTCTGAGAACTGGGTCCAAGTCAGTGAAGCAGCCTCGACTGGACTGTCTAAATCATAAGTACAACATCAATCATAGGCGGCTCCCTAAAGCTGAAAGGCGGTGAAAGAGACCACTATAGACTTCACTACGCCCATGGTGCGAAGGAGACAATGACACTCCTCCAAAAATCCCAAAGCGTCATCTGATGCTAGGCCACTGAACACTGGGGGATCATATTTCTTGAACCTCTCTAGTCTATGCTGCTCGTCCTCAGAAACAGATGACCCATCCCCGGGCAGAATAACCTCTACGACATGCTCCATCTACACTCTCTGCTTAGGAGTGCGGACTACGGGAGTCTGGGCCTCTCCCATGGCCTGGGATGTGGTTGCAGCGAGGGGAAGCAACCCCGCCTGAGCTAAGGTAGTGTACATGCTCATGAACTAAGCGAGAGTCTCCTGGAGCGCGAGAGTAGTAGTAGCAGTGATAGGTGTGCCAGGTGCCTGGGCTCCGGCCAAATCTGCTGGTGGTACCTCGACGGCAGCTCGCGCAAGTGCTGTGGCTGCACCATGTGCAGATCATCCAGGTACCCCGGCCTCTGACGGCAGCAGCAAGGGGCGCGGGTGTTTGGTCCTCACGTGTAGCACGTGTCCTCACCATCTGTGGGAGAATAGAAGACAAAAGTTTGGAGTTGATGTCAAAATATCGCACGGCAAGGAATTAAGAAGAAATAAATATTCTTCTTAAAAAGTTACATAGCCTCTCGTAGATAAATACAAATGTCTCTCTACCGATCAGCGAGACCCTAATAAACTGGCCTGTGTTCTATGACTCCTATGAACCTAGAGTTATGATACCAACTTGTCACGACACTAGTTCAACAATCTTGAACATGTCATGATGGCACCTAGTCCCCATGACCAGGTAAGCCAAATATTGTGGAAAATATAATAACTATGGAAAATAGAGTAAACCAATTTAAATAACTAGAAGAAAACTGTACGGTATGCCACTCGGCATGTACAACGTAGTAACACAAAGTCTACCAAAATTCCCAAAGACTCGGAAACTCACGGGCAACACAGGCTATAGAAATGTACAGTAAGGCTCCAAAACTCGAGAATATTCTAACAACCGAAAGAGAGAAAGACTAGATACTAAAGATAGAGTAAGAGGGAGAATCGTCGGTCTGCGAACACAGCAGATCTTCCTCGAAGTCTCCGAAATCCTCCTGCCTCACTGATAGTGCGTCTGAGTAGAGGTACCTGGATGATCTGCACATGAAAAATATGTGCAGGAAGGGCATGATTACACCATAGTGGTACTCAGTAAGTGCCAAGCCTAAACTCGGTCGGGTAGTGACGAGGAAGGTCAAGGCCCTACTGAGATAAACATAATAAATAATAAGGTAACAGAAATAATATAAATAAAGTCTATAGTAAAAATCTAAACTGGATAAGTACAGGAGAACAGTAATAGAAAATAACGGTAATAATAAAAGTAAATACTACTCTCAACTAGGAATAATAGTCGGGGATCTCTTAGTATCTCGAGGATCTATTAGTATCCTCATCATATACACCAGGGGTCACTTGATATCCCGAGGATCTCTTGGTATCCTCAATAAGTGAGCCGGGGATCTCTTGGTATCCCAATATATATATATATAGAAACACGTTTCAAGGATCTCTTGGTATCCCGCACCTTCAATCCAGAATATGTCAAGTACAGGGGGATCTCCCGAGAAGCTGTCCCGTAGTCCCAATTTAAAGCACTCCACAACAACAACTCATAATCTCGGATTAAATAATAAACTAGTAAAAGTAATAGAAATTTCTAACCTAACATGCTTCTCAGAGTGAAAATAGTGCAGTTAAACAATTAAGCAAGTAAGTCAGCTAAGCATGCTTCTCTAAGCTAGCACAGGTCTAAACCTACAGTTTAAATGAACAAGTAAACAAAAAATCTTTGTGTAAATACTCTAAGTAGAAACGGTTTTACAACAATTTTCTCAAGTATACGCTCGTCACCTCATGTACGAGGCATTCAAATATTCAGAACATGTCCTAAGGGAAAAGGTCCCCCACACAAGGTTAGACAAGCCACTTAACTCGAGCCGGCTCAATATCACTAGAAACCGTGCCTTTGCTAAATGTATCCGACTCTAAATGTCCTTAATCTATTCAATTCAATTGCAAATTATAAATGATATTGCAAACAACTGATTCCACCATTAAATTTAAAGCTAGGGCGCGAAAATAGGTAAAATAACCAAAATGCCCCTCAAGCCAATGTCTCGAAATCAAATAATTTTCACGTTTTCATAACCCTCGTACTCTCATGAGTCTAACCATATACAAATATCCCAAATCGGAGGTCAAATTCCCCCTCAAAACCCCATAGTTACATCTAAGAAGTTTTACCCACTTTTCATTCAAAAATACGAAATTAAAGGGTAGATTCACGATTAGATTAATGGGTTTTAGTCATAGGAGAGTAAATAATCGCTACCCAGTGATTGCCCTTGAAAAACCCTTGAAATTGCTCCCAAATCCGAGCTATAAACCTTGAGTTTTGATAAAAATGGCAAGACCTCCTTTTTAAAATGTTAAGTACTTCCCAGGTAAGTTGTTCATCGCGAACACGGAGAATTGCACGCGTTGCGGAGAAGGAAAATTTAAGTGACGAAAAATGATCTCCGTGATTGTGTAGGAAAGGCTGTGAACGCGAAGGCTTGGGTTTTAAAGCTACGCGATCGCGACAAGGCACACATGATCGCGTATAAGGAATCAGATAAGGTCCTGAAGTTGACCTATGTGAACGCGTTGACTGGGACGCGAACGCGGAAGAGGGAGTTGGTGAAATACGTGAACGCAGGATCTGGGATTCAATCGCAATGAAGGGAGAGCTTCAGCTACGCGAACGCGATTGCTTCTTCGTGATCGCGAAGGACTTCTGACCTGCAATTTTCTGCAACATTTCCAAACCTCAAATTTGCTCCGTTGAGCATCCGGAACACATCCGAGGCCCCCGGGACCTCAACCAAACCTAAGGACATATCTCATAACATCATTCAACTTACACCAATCCTTAAAACACCTAAAACAATGCCGGAAACACGCCTGAATTCCAACCTTAAGCCAAGATTCAAGCCTAAGAACTTCAAATTCCAACCAAACACACTTTCGATAAAAAACCTAACCAAACCTCGCATGAATGGCCTAAAATTTTACATGCACATCTCAAATGACATGATGGAGCTACAGAAACTTCCATAATTCAAATCCAACCATCGGATCAAAAAGTCACTATCGGACCGGAAACTTAAAAAATTCGAACTTCGGCATTTCAAGCCTAAATGAGCTACGAACCTCCAAAATACATTCCGAACATGTTCCCAACCCCGAAATCACCAAAAGAAGCCAATAGAACCATCGAATTTCCATTCCAAGGTCGTCTTCACACTTTTCTGAATACGGACCATTTTTTAACTCTTAAGCTCTCATTTAGGGACCAAGTTTCCCATAACACTTCGAATCCTAACATCGAACGTCCCGGCAAACCAAAATAGCAGATATGAACTTAGGGGAAGAAGTTAATGGGGAAACGGGGCGTAAATTCCAAAAATGACCGGTCGGGTCGTTACAAAAACAGGTGGCATTGACAAGTATTCCTTGATTCTGTCGAAAGCTCTCTAGAATTCATCGGTCCATTTGGTGGCCGCATCCTTTTTCAACATCTTGAAGATCGACTCACAGATAACTGTAGATTGTGCTATGAACCGACTGATGTAGTTAAATCTCCCCAAGAAGCGCGTTACATCTTTCTTATTCCTTGGTGGTGGCAATTCTTGAATGGCTTTGATCTTCGATGGATCCAGTTCTATTCCCCGGTGACTCACAATGAACCCAAGTAATTTTTCGGCAGGAACCCCGAAGGCATATTTTACAGGATTGAGTTTCAGGTTGTACCTTCCAAATCGGTTGAAAAACTTCCTCAGATCTTCTATGTGATCAGTGGATATCTTGGACTTGATGATGACATCACCTACATATACTTAGATCTCCTTGTATATAATGTCATGAAAAAAGGTATTCATGGCCCTCATGTAGGTGGCTCCTGCACTCTTTAATCCGAATGGCATTATCTTGTAGAAGTACATACCCCACGGAGTAATGAAAGCCATTTTCTCAGCATCTCCTTCATCCATCCAGATCTAATGGTACCCCGCGAAGCAACTCGTTCTTGGTGGAATTGTCGACCAGGATGTGTATGTTTGATAAGGGGAAGTCGTCTTTTGGACTGGCCTAGTTGAGATCCCGATAGTCGACACACACTATAACCTTCCCGTCCTTCTTCAGTGTTGGCACGATGTTGGCTAACCATGTTGGCTACTCCATTACCCTGAGAACCTTAGCTTTGACCTACTTAGTGACCTCTTTGTTGATTTTCAAACTCATGTCTGGCTTGAACTTTCTGAGCTTCTGCTTTACCGGTGGACAGGCTGGATCAGTTGGCAATTTGTGGGCCGCAATAGATGTACTCAGACCAGTCATGTCATCGTACGACCAGGAAAATATATTCTCATACCCTCTTAGAAACTCTATATATTCTTCCCTTTCTGATGCTGACAAACGAATGCGGATCCGTGTTTCCTTGATGTTTTCTGCATCTTCTAGGTTAACAATCTCAGTCTCGTCAGGTTGGACTTAGTTCTATTCTTACAATTCTCAACTTATCTAACAGTCTCTTTCGGTATATCATTTTCCTCTTAATCTATGTTCGTTTGTTACATTGACTCGTTGCATGTCACAGTCATTGGTTCATCAAGATAAGTAATAGTAATGTTGTATAAGTAAAGTAATAAGAGAAAATAATAAGAGTAAGATTTATAAAAAAAATTGAAATGCTATGATAAATTCCATAAATGTTTTGAACATTGGAACCCTTTCTTGCAAAAAATAAAAGTGCGAAAGGAAAGTAAACTAATAAAATAGTGCATGATGCTTGTTCAGCCTTGCTACCCCGAGGCTCGCTGGGCTCTGGTGGTTCTGACGATCAAATTATTGAGGCATGATCCTCTGCTTACAGCGTGTATGGAAGGGCCTTCCTCCCCCTCCTTCTCAAGAATGACACAACAATCCATATTATCGTCTTCCAGGAATAAATTCCTCACTGCTGCCAGTGGTTCTTCTTTTTCAGACCTGTAAATGATCTCGGCCATCTGGAAAGTGTTCTCTAAATAGGGTATTGGTTGCTCCAAAGGATAGTAAGGGCCACGCCATGCTGGCGACCAGTGATTGAATTCCTCCCAAGTATACTCATATCCTAATCCAAAGGTGGTGCCATGTTTCTTCAGCTTGATGGGCTTAACGATTCGTTGTAGGTTCTTGCCATGTCCCTTGCCAGGTTCATACCCACTCCAGTTCAATATGCTTCTAATTTTGTTATCCCACCATTTATCCTTATTGACGTAATTGACTTGCTCGATGTGGTGGTAAGTTTGCCCGCCTATCCTTCTCCTTCATCCAATTGCTGGAATGGTCTTGCAACTATATATAGGGTTGCTACCGTCACCATGAATGATCACCTCTTTGTGGTCCACTCAAACTTTACTGCCTGATGTAGTGTTGACGCTACGGCTCCTACGATACGAATCCATGGTTGTCCCAACAACAGTTTGTAAGATGTCGAGATGTCTATCACTTGAAAATCAACATCAAACCAAGTAGGCCCCATTTGCAAACATAAGCTAATTTTCCCAATAGTAGACCTTTGAGAACCGTCAAAAGCTTTAACGTTGATGGCCCCATCCTTGATTTCATGCAGCCCTTTTCCCAATGTCCTAAATGTTATAAATGGAAAAATGTTGAGACTGGACCCCCCATCGACAAGGATCCTGGTGATAAAACCATTTTTGCAATGCATGATGATGTGCAATGCCTTGTTGTGACTCAATCCCTCCGGTGGCAGCTCATCTTCATGTAAAGTGATTTTGTGACTTTCCAACACCTGTACAACCATGTTAGCCATATCTCTGTTGGTGATGTTACTTGGTACATATGCCTCACTCAGCACTCTTAACAAGGAATTCTTGTGTGCATCAGAACTTTGTAGCAATGCAAGGATAGAAATCTGTGCTATTGTTTTGTTTAGATGATTGTCGGGCCTAGTTTCAGTGATGGTTGGCCGACTAGAGGCCTGCTTACTTGACTCAGCCAAATGCTCCAGGGTATAAACCCTACCGGTTCTTGTCATTCCCCGTGCCGCAATGGTTTCGCTGAACTTGACCTTCCCCTTTCTTTTGGCTTCGGTTGTGTATGGCATAGCCTTTTTATGGAATGGTGTTATGGCTGACATAGCCACTGGAATTGGCATGGCTATCTTTACTCTGAATGGAGCAGGCTTCTCAGGTGGTAAGATGTGTCACAACTCCTTTTTCACTACACCTGCAAGGGTGTAAAGGAGTTTTTCTAATTAAAAGACAATCGAAATGAAATTCATTTTATTTAAAGATTTGGAGTTGCCACTTGGGAGATTTATGGTGTCCCAAGTCACCGGTTGAATCCTGAATTGAGGAAAATATTGACTCTATTTAACAGTCTGCGAACCAAAAATCCGAGTAAGGAATTCTGTTAACTCGGGAGAAGGTGTTAGGCATTCCCGGGTTCTGTGGTTCTAGCACGGACGCTCAACTGTCATATTTGGCTTATTTATTTGATTTTAGAACATGTTCTAACTTATCTGCCTTTATTGGTAAATTCTTTTATTATTATTATTATTTTTTTTAATAAGAATTTCAACGTCGTGAAAATGCACCTCAAACCACATCACACCAGTGCAGCCGTGGTTGTCAACACATTTCTATTCTATTGAGATTTGGATTTGGGTCACATAAATGTGCACCCGAGTTTAGGAATGTAATTTTATTAAAATCATGCCTAAAGAATCTAACGCATTATTGTTTTGGGGAAGGCCGTGAAATACGCTAAAAGGCCCTCCCGAATCTCCAAGTATTTTAATCAACCATTTATTGAGGGTGCCACAATTTTATATTTTATTTGGCGAGGCTCATCCCATTATTTTTATTTAAAGTTTAACCCTAAAGTGGCTATGATTTTCTATTTTTATCAATCTCTAATAACAAAAAAAATATCCTAATTAATTCATATTAATAAAGGCCAAACCCTCATTGATTCACTTTAAAAAAAAATCGGGCCAAACTATGAAATAACTAAATGAAGTGTGCTAGGCATTTTTTTTAAAACACAAAGAATCCAGTACTTTGGGCCTGCTATTGAGGAAATCAGGCCCAAAATGACATGTCCATCTACTTAAGAATAAGGCTCAAAGGTCAGGCCTCGGCATAAGTGTGGAATCACGCTTAAAGACCATTTCGAACGGCCCAATCGATTCAATGCCAACTCCCTAATTCTGCAATTACGTTATACTTCAGTCTCAGATTATAAAATTCACGTTGTTCATCTACTTACTTATCTCAACCTGTTTTTACTAATGGATATTAAAAGACGAACAGATTTGAAGCAAAAACTCAACTTTAAAAGCAATAATATGGTTCAATGGTGAGATCGAGGACACCAAATTTGCATGCCCTAACTATTTTGAAATTAATTCAGACTAAGGTTATTCTATTAATACCTTCATAATTCCTGATCTGAAATGAAACAGGACTATTTAAAGCAATACTGAAACATGAACTAGATTGAAATTACATCACATTACACTGTGCCATACTACTATAACATGCATCAAACTAACAAGAGAACTCACATATTCGTGGGAGTGAACTGAGCCAAATAAATAGTCTATAACAGTCTCTTATGAATTTAAACAGTTCAAATCAGCAGAAAACCATCCTAGTTAACAGTCCAAATCAATACGAACAAGTTCAGATTCAATGCAATTCTAGTAGACTAAAACTAACAAACACACATCCATAGACTGTCTACAACCACAACATGTAAATGAGCATAGATCGAGAATTTGACTTCATTTCACTTCAAATTTGTAGTTACACCAGAATGGGTTCAAATAGTGTACCTGGACAAAAATTTAGAAGAAGGAGAATAAGTCAGCAACAATAACAGCAGAGATCCAACAACTAGCCTCGTAGCGAATTCAGTAACCCAGGAGAATTTCGAATTTAAGCAGATCCAGAACACTCAACCACAAACATACCAACTAAACTCGAATGAATTTGAAAATACACCCAGGCACTCAAAAACTCTTCAGCAATCAGACAGAAACTAACAAATCGACCCAAAGGCTATTTGAAATGCTCTCAAATAGGCTCGAATGCACCAGAATACTTCAGCCAACCTAAAACTCATCCAAAGCTAACTTAATTGGACCAAAGCTAATTGAAATCAAAGCAGTTCACTCCGTAGAAAAACTTCAGCAATCAGAAAGAAAAGAGTTGATCAAAATAGACAAAAACTCAATGTAATAGTGCCCTTTTTTTATTTTCTATTGTATTTTCGTGTGTTTTTGTATTTTTTAGTAGGGATCTAAGATTTAGAAGGGAATTTGAACTTTCTACTGATTTGAAACTCAAATCAAAACACAGATCTGTAGAGAGTGCTTTTGGAGAATTTTTTTGGGTTCCAAAACTTGTGTTTTTCAATTTTTTGGGTCTAATCCTTTTTAAATTTTCATTTTTGCTAAAGTGTCCCTAAAGTTGTGATTTGTTTTTCAAGTCATACTATTGGACTTCCTAAAATTCTAAATTGAACCCCAATCTAGAAGGTTCAAGAACTTCAGGCATAATCTACAACATTTCTGCCCAACCTTAAGTACCCAAATACCCCTGAATGCCTTTGAAATTACTCACCTGGGCCATAATTGACCCACCCTCCCTTTGACTAAACTACAGTTAGATAAAAAACAAACAACTATAGCCAATTCACCTAAAAACTAACAGAACTCCTAACAATCAAAATAAACTAACCAGGCTAAGAATAATCTACCAAATCAGGGAACCATTAGCAAGAAAACTAGTCTTTTAGCTAGTAAATCAAAATTTAACAAAACAAAATATAATTACCACAGAACAAACTAAACCAAGTAAGAATGCAATCGATCATGAAGAAACAAACTAAACATAACAATATTACTATGAACTGGGCTTAAGCAAAACAAAAATTCAAACTAAATCAAAAAGACTACTTACTACCAGACTAAAGTAAGCTAAACAAATAAAACACATGAATTAACACATGATTTAGTATCGACGATTAAAGAAAAATGAAGGCAAAACACATAATTACTAAAAACATGGGACCAATTAATCAAAAATACAATGTGGCCAAAACCAAGTATCAATAACACGAATAAAACCAAATAAAATTAAACAAAAGTTAAAACTAAGAACAGAAACTCACTGATATATTTCATCCGGCTAATTCATCGAATTTGATTTTTTAATTGATGTTATATGCTTGTAAAACATATAACGTCAATTGAAAAATCTTCCTGAAGCCTTGAAATCCTCTAGAACAGGTTCGAACCCTGAACCCTAGATTCGCAATTCGTCTAGTTCCTTTAAGGTTTGAAGGTTTTTGGCTTGTGATTCAGGTTGAGAGAGTTATGGGGACTATGGGGTGTGATTTTGGGTGGGTTTGGACACTTTATCATTTTGGCCGGAAATCTTCCAACGAAGATTCGACGAGCTCCGGCAAGATTCAAAAGAAAACAGTTGGATATCTGAGACGAGGAGACTGAGGGGGATCAACAGTGTAATTTTGGGGTTGATCGGAGAAAGTTGTGTGGTGGCCGGAAAATCTTTGATTAGATATATGAAAAGTTTGGCCGGGATTTGAAGAAAACAAATACTACATGTGGAAAGAGGAAGAGAAAGAGAACATCTGGTGAAAATTTGAGTCGATTTGGATGTCGGCGGCAATTTTCGGCCGGCGGCACTAGGTCGGAGAACTGCGGAGGCATGGTGGGGCGATGGCCGGCATTACGGGGGAGATGATTGGGGTACGAGGATGATGCATATGTTTTTTTAGAGTTTTGGACAATTTTATGTTATTGTTTTGATCCAACGAGAAGTGTTGGATTGATGAAAATAAATGGTCCGGATTTATCATTGCCAAACGATGTCGTTTGATTTCTTTAGGGGGCGATTGGGCCTGGATTGGGCGGAATATTATGGTCCGTTTGGGCTGGATTTTAATTGGACAAGCCCAAATGTGAAGCTCTTTATTTAAGGAAGGCTATTTTCTTTAATTGTTTTCTCTTCTTTTCAACCCCCACTTCCAACCGAGAGGTTGTGAGTTCGAGTCTCCCCAAGAGCAAGGTGGGAAGTTCTTAGAGGGAAGGATGCCGGGGGTCTATTTGGAAACAGCCTCTCTACCCCAGGGTAGGGGTAAGGTCTGCGTACACACCACCCTCCCCAGACCCCACTATGTGGGATTATACTGGGTGGTTGTTGTTGTTGTTGTTGTTGTTGTTTTCTCTTCTTTTCATTTTTGCTATGTTTTCAATTTTGTATATATATATATATATTGATTTTATTAAAATGCTAAATTCAAACTAGAGACCTAATTTATTTCCAAAATGAAACTTATTAATTCCGGAAAATTGATTAACTCCTATTTAACGCAAACTCAAGACAATTTCAACAATTAACAATTAAAAATGCAAAAATGGACTATTTTTGTTATTTTCTTTAAATTTTGTTCTAAAACAACTTAATCATTACATAATCCAAAAATATGAAACTAGATCCTAAATGCAAATTTCATGCGTATTATTTTTTTATTTTCATATGCACAAATAAAATGCAAACAATTAATAGAAAATAACACAAAATTCACAAAGCGTAAAATTATGAAAGAAAAATTATTTTGTTTGAATTTTTGGGAATAATTCATATATTGGGCAAAAATCACGTGCTCGCAGCTGCCCCTCTTTGCTCGAATATATGAAAGGTTTTCGGGCAAAGATAAGTGAACAAATACGAGCGATTTTTGCCCGTTTGAATATTCCGTGCGAAGCATTTTGAAAGAGTTGACCACGCCCTGCTTTGGAGGTTGCCTACATATCCTTGGCTAAAAAGGAATCAGATCAATGTAGTTCGGGAAGGTTTGGTAGTTGGGACTACCATGAGCTGTGATTTCACTATTGTTGATGCTATTACTGCTCGCTGACCTCCTTATTACACCGTGTCAAAAATAGAAAAAAACTATCCTACGCCATGATCTATGAATTACAAAGGTCCTATCTATGTCTTCCAACTTGCTCTTGTGTTGCCTTGAACTTGTATTCTTTCCTTGCATTGATTGGAGATGATTCGCCATTCCTCCGAGTGATGCTTGACTGCTAAAATTTGAAATATGTGCCTCTATTCTCCAGGCGGGCTCCTGATTGCTGACCCTTGAAAAGTATTCCCTTGTTCTCTAGGTGTGCTCCTGCCTGCGATGCTTGAAAAGTATTCCCATGTTCTCCAGGTGGGCTCCTGACTGCAACAAAATAAACAAAGAATATTTTCTACCCCAGTTTGGTGGCTGAGCACATCATGTTATCCAATATTACAAATTTAAAAAGCTAAAATTTGAACTGTACTTCCCTTGTTCTCTAGGTGGACGCCTCACTGCTGAGACTTGAAAAGTATTCCCTTGTTCTCCAGGTGGGCTCCTGATTGCTGAATTTGAAATGTATGCCCTTGTTGTCCAGGTGGGCTCCTGACTGCAACAAAATAAACATATAAAGAAAATTTTCTGCCCCAGTTTGGTGACTGGGCACATTATGTTATCCAATAGCAAAAATTAAAAGATAAAATTTGAATTGTACTTCTCTTGTTCTCCAGGTGGGCGCCTGACTGCTGAAACTTGAAATGTATTCCCTTGTTCTCCTGGTGGACGCCTGATTGCAACGCTTGAAAAGTATTCCCTTGTTTTCCAGGTGGGCTCCTGACTCTAACAAAATAAACAAACAAAGAAAATTTTCTGCCCCAGTTTGGTAACTAGATACGACATGTTATCAAATATTAAAAATTGAAGTCTAAAATTGAATTGTACTTACCTTGTTCTCCCGGTGGGCGACTGACTGCTGAAACTTGAAAAGTATCCCCTTGTTCTCCAGGTGGGCTCCTGACTGCAAAAAATAAACAAACAAAGAAAATTTTCTTCCCCAGTTTGGTGACTGGGTACAACATGTTATCAAATATTAAAAATTAAAGGCTAGAATTGAATTGTACTTCCCTTGTTTTCCAGGTGGGCGCCTGACTGCTGAAGCTTGAAAAATATTCCCTTGTTCTCTAGGTGGGCGCCTGCTTACAACAAAATAGACAAACAAAGAAAATTTTCTGCCCCTGTTTCAATCAAAGAAAAATTTTGTTAGTTTAAAATGTGGTGGTTGGTTTGTGGCCTTGAACTTTGAGGGGGTTTGCTCCTTCACTTCCCATGATGACTGATTTTCACTCGAATACCTTGCTTGTTTATGGACTAACCCCTTTCTCTGTCACCCTTATCACATAAAATACCTTTTCTCCGTCCAAACTCAATATCCTCTATTTGCATTGCATGAACAGGCAACTCCCCAACCTTTGTGTCTCACATGAATCCCAAAATACGCCCATTGACCTCACTCCATGTATATGCTGTTCTTTCTTGATTTAACCACTAGCCTCGACCTTGAGGTCTGTTGCTCCTTCACTTGTCGTGATAACTGATTTCCATTTGAAGGCCCTGCTTGTTCCTGGACTAACCATTTCCTTTGTAAATCTTAACCCAGAAAATACTTCTTCTTGTTCAGACCCAATACCCTCTATCTATTGCGCCACTCATACCGAAGTTTACCAAACCTTTGTGTTTCACATAGACCCCCAAGCATATTGATTGTTATCAACTTAGCGCACATGTTGTTCTTTCCTAATTTAAATCACTGGCCTTGGCCTCAAGATCTATTGTTCCTTTATTTGCCATGATAAATAATTCCCACTCGAAGGCCTTGCTTGTTTATTGACTAACCACTTTATTTGCTACCCTTGACATGGAGAATACCTCTGATCCATTCACCAGAACACCCTCCATTTGTTGCGTGGTTCCTAAATTGAGACGTATCAAACCCTTATATTTCACACGAATCCCAAAGCATGTTGATTGTGGCCAACTCATTGTGCCTATTGTTTTCTCCTGACTTGACACCTTTATGTGTTCACTAGATCCCGTTTTGTTCGATTGTAAAGCTGGCGGCAGATTTTGAAGTCATTTCTCACTTGTTATAACTAAACAGACTCAGTTAGAGGGAGTAAAACAAGGTGGGAGGAATATATTAGAGGATAATGGAAAGAGACGATTCCTAACAAGAAACCTACAGAGTAGCAACCCATCGGATGTGGATATCGACTCTAACGAGCTTGACATGCACCTGCAGCCTACTCTGTTTTAGCAAATTTGATGTTCGGCTCTTGTTGTACCTTTTCGCCGTGAAATGGACTTCAATGCTCTGCTTATCCGATCTGATTCACAATCCATATTCGACTTGTAGTGCCTAAAGGGTTTACATTCAAGTCTCTCTCATTTTAGTTTTCTCTCGTCTCACTGTCACCTTTTGGTGTCCATGAAGGTTTTCACCAATAAGACTCTCTCATTTTGATTTTTCTCATCTTTCATTGCCTCGAGGTATCCGCGAAGGATTTCATCAACAAAACTCTCTCATTTTCATCAGTTTTCTTCTTGCCTCGGAGTGTTTGCTTCTTGTACCGGCGTGTTTGCTTCTTATACCAGAGTGTTTGCTTCTTGTGCTGAAGTGTGGCATCTGACCCGATTCACCTCTACTTGATTGACTCGGCATTTCTTGAAGACTGATCAGAAGGTCTTTCTTTGGACCGTAATGCAGGATTTTGGATGGGGTTAGGAAGAAGGGTATCAAGGCTCAAAAACAATTCCACGTGGGTTCAACATTACAACTTTCGAAATCAGACTTCTCACAACAACCACAACTTCTACCCTAGTTTCTTTTCGGGGGACTGTTGGGACTTTTATTTTGGTGTGACTGAACCTTAGAGAGGCTGCCTACGTACCCTTTCGGGATCAAGTCAAACGTAGTTCAGGCGACTACTTTTGTTGTTACGATCTTTCCTTCTTCCACTTTCTTTTCTTTCTTTTCATTTATTTTCTTTTCCTTCTCTTTTCTTTTCTTTTTTTTTCTTTTTTCTTCTCTTTTTTTTCTTTCTTTTCTTTTTTTTTCTCTTCTTTTCTTTTCTTTTTCTCTTTTCCGTTCTTTTCATTTCTCTTTTTTATTTTCTTTTCACTGTTTTTCTCCTGTTTCTCCACTTACTTTCCCCGCACGGGCTTACAAGTTTTATTATTGATTCCGAAAGAGGGGTATGCAAGAGAATAACCGAGGCTCAAATGGGTAAGAAAAGATAAAGTGTTTGGATAGAAGAATAAAATGCCTTCGTCATTCCCATCTCCAAAACATGCCAAGTGCAAACTACACAGTTAAACAAGCTGAGGAAAACACACATAATACCTTTTGATTGATTCACATATTTACCTTCTGTATTTGTCAATTACCTAGCACCAGTGGACAACAATATCGGTACCACAAACGTTCCCTGTAAGCTTGGGGCAAGCTTGCCTTTGGCTTCAAATCGATGCAGCATGATGCATTTTAACGGTATTTCTTTATGTTCCATCTTCCCCTAGTTTCACCTGATTTGGGCTCGAAGTGATCTCAAAATGCCGTTACTTATTTCCCTCGAATTTCCTTACTTCTTCAACATTATTTCATTGCTTCATTACTAAACTGACTTTTTTTAAAACCAGGCTGAGGATTATGTGTGCATGTTATGTCACTAGAGCCAGCATGGGAGGAATTTTAAAAGGAGAAGGGAACTGAATAAAATGACTAGAAATTGCGGGAAACGGAGAATTGAATTAGACTGACGGTGAACGAGTTTAAACAATAAAACAAGCAAACTAGACTAGAGTTACAACCCTTGAATAAACCTAAACAACACTACACAAGCTACTACGACGAGACAAACAAGGCAAAGTGAAAGGATATAAGGATTTGAGTCACAAGACAATATCCAAATTACAACCCTAAAGTAACCGGTACAACAGAAATGATAACAAAATAACCCACCAAAACTCCAAGAGATGGAGCGTCTTCCCAATTACCAAGCACGCGTCATAGCCACTGAATTTCACACCACGATTGCTGGAATTTTCACAAGTCTTCACCATGTTGTTCTGAGCAAACTGCTTCTGGTTTTCTGTTACCGGCTCATTCTCACGATCAATCATACCCACCATATGCGTCTCATTATGCACATTAGATGGATTTTGTCCAGTGTTTGCTGCATCTGGACTTTGCACGATAATGTCGCCTGCATCAATAAGCTTCTGAATTGCATTCTTCAGATTCCAACATTTCTCTATGTCGTGCCCCAGGGCATCTGAGCAGTATGTGCACATTTGAGAAAGATCGAACTTCTTTGGAGGAGGGTTTGGTGCTTTTATCTGAATCAGCTTCAACATGTCCAGTGTCCTTAACCGCTGGAACAGACTGGCATATAATTCTCCCAATGAAGTGAATGTTTTCTTCTTCCATAACCTCTCATCCGTAAATTCTGGATTAGGCCGAAAACCTGATCCGGGGTGTTTTTGGTAAGCGCGCGAGGGTAGATAGGTATTTCGAGGAGCTGGGTACTGTGATGGGCGACTTTGGGAGTTCTTTGCACAAGGATAACCACGGGGACAATGTCGAGGCTGGAAGTGTTGATCAAGAAGACCTATCACAAAAATATTAATTAACTTCTAATTGTGGAATTGAATCCAAAATGCAACATTTTTGCGCTTTTTAACTAGTTTAAACACATGAACACGCCCACACAAATGCAAACAAAAATGGGAAAATAACAACAAAAATCCGCAAAATTGCAAATGACAAAAGGATATTTTATTTTTGTTTTCTGGGAGTAATTTCTTGTATCGGGCAAAAATCACGTGCTTACAAATACCAATTTTAAATTTATAAATGAGTTGAGGGATTCAAATTTGTTGATTACTCCTATAGGCATGCTTTCTAAGCGTGACTGGTTTTAACTTTTATGGAAACACAAAAATCCTATAGGCATGGTGTCTAGAATACTGATTTTTATTATTTAAACCTATATATCATTTTTGTAGTGATGGATGCTTATGCATAATTCAGGAAGCCCTGTAGACATGTTCTCTATATGGTAGGCAAGAATGCAACATGCTATAGACAGGTTCTATAAATGGGATGCAGAAATGCAGAAGCGACTGATATGATATATTATGTATGAAATGCAGGAGGTTATAGGTAGGATTTCTAAGATGCAAAAGTGCAGAAGTTTATAGACATGGCTTTCTAAAAAATACAGGTGTGCAGAACCTAAAACAAGATTTCTATATTAAAATGTAGAGATGCAGAACTTAACACCGAATTTCTATATGAAAATACACAACTTAAAATAGGACTTTTATATGAAAGTGTAGAAGTGCAGAACTTAAAACAGAATTTTTATATGAAAATGCATAACATAAAGCAGGATTTCTATTTGAAAGTGCACAAGTAAATACCTAATGAACATGATAAGTAACCCTTATGCATACAATAAGTAACCCTCCCCTTTTCACTATAAACCTCATGAGTTATTACACATTATTACATCCTAGAATAAATACAGAAAAGGTAAGAAAAATACATCAGAAAGCTAAAATCCCAACCAAGGTGAGCCTGATTCTGACTTCTGTCTAAAGCATGAAGTAAACCAACTCCAAAGATCGAATTCCAACACCTTTCTCTTATTTGGGGTGTGTCAGAGTTCCCTAAGAGTCTCTAATGGACTCTGGCCAGTGATTACAGCCAAATATATATTGCAAAATTATATTATAGTACAGTTTGGAAGGGCTAGCCCTCAAATATCCAATTTTAGAGGGAGCTCATGGTCCCAATGGAAGGCTCATAGGAGGGGGGGGGGGGCACAACTTAGAAGAGAGAGTGCAAGTGCATATAGGGGATTTGGGAAAATCGATGACAGACTGGTAGTTATACCCAGCAATTAGGAGTGCTGGCATATTCCAACCAGCCTGTTAGCCACATTGTTTGGAAGTAAGGATCCATTAAGGGATCAAGTCCAGACATAAGCAACAATAGGGATGCTGCTCGGCCTGAACTTTAACTCAAACATATAGAAGGGAATAAGGGTATGGGGAATTCATAACAACAACAGATGCACAGAGAACAACATATTCAACACTGAACATAAACAACAAAGTAGACAAGATTGTAGAAAAACTGTAAAGCAAACACATAGGGATGAGGCTAAAAACGAAATTAGAACATACCAGTTTCAAGAAAACAAAGAGAGAAAAGTAGTAGTAAAGACAAATTGCAAACACACAGCCAAAAGATTTCAAAAGAGAGTGAGGGTGCAGGAGTATTGAAATTGAAAATGTTCAATAAGTGTTGTGTGTTAGAGTATTAAACTCAAGATGTCTTAGAGTGCTGAAGGGTTGTGCCCTTTATAGTGTAGAAAGCAAGTAAGAAAATAGTTTTTAAATCAATTACATAAGGCCTCCCTTTAATTAAGGGATCCTGATTTCAAATGGGCAGAATAAATAAGGAAAGGATTTGATCAAAATCTTTTCCAAAGTAGTACAAGAGGGGCAAATACACAGAAACTATTTAAGGGAAGAGTTTGATAGCAACACGGTTTGTGTAAATAAGGAAAGGCAATAACCAGTAAAAATTAGAAATTGAGTTTTGGTATGACTGTATCGAACTAGAAAAGGTGAAGAAAGGTTCAATTAAAGAAAATTAGTAACAATCAATCGAACATTATTAAAAGGAATTCAGAATCAGTCACAAATTGGCAAAACCCTTTTTTAAGGGAGAATTGCTCATATAAAAATCATACGAACATGTCAAACAAGAAATCACTGTCATGCTAATGAGAAAGAATACAGTATAGAAAAGTTCAGAGTTACAAACAAAGAGGCTCAAATTTAGTACACAGACTCAGACTTAGTTTGAGAAAATCCAGGGTTCCATAATAGAACCCTAGTCCGAACACAAGATCAAACTCACCAAAAACCCCAAATCCTAGGGTTTTCAACTCGAATCAGATGCAGAGACGAGAAGACAAATAACTGAAACAGGCTCAAAGGTCTCTTTTAGAGACTCATGAGAAAACAAACAGGTAAAATAGCAGGTTCGAAACAAACATAGTGCAAAAGCTGACTTGAAGCATAAAGAACATGTTTTAAGAAAAGCTTGGAACTTAAACAAGTTCAGAAGACAAAGAGGTAATATAAACTCAAGGAAACAGTAGATGAAACATGTCTAGAAACAACTCAAACAAAGTCTAGAAGAAGGAAAATAAAGAACTGCGAGCTTATTAGAAAATACAGTAAAGAAACATAAGGGTAAACGAACACATAAGATAAACGTGTGAAAGCATGATATAGAAATCAGTAGAAGAAAGATCAGAGCACAATAGAAAACATGCATAATAAGGCAAATATAAGAACATAGGAGAAGAACATACAAGGTAGAAAAGAGAGCATAATAGCATAGATAGATTCTTACAAAGGAAAAAAGAAGAAGAGTCGGATAAACATTTCGAAAATTTTCTAAAACCCTAAATCGAAGAGAAACAATTTTTGAAAGAAAAGATTGGGGAAAACATTTTAAAACTCTAGTAGAGCACAAATATTGCATAGGTTTAAGAAAACAACCAGAGAAAACCTCGAATAGCTTAGGGTTTCAGAGAAACCCTAGAAATGAGAAAGGCTTGGAAAAAAGTTTGATCTTGAGTCGGAGAGGTCAGAAATAGGCTCTTGATGCTTGGATACGCCGGAGAGGCCTCTAATCCATGACTCTGAGAAGATTTGAGAGAATATCATCGAGGTCAAGCCTCGAAACTTTGAACACCCAGAGTTTAAAGGTGGAGGGAGTGAGTACAGGACATCAATAGCCTGAAAAGCCATGAATTCCGGTGAGGTTATGGTCATAGAGGATGAGAGAGGCTATGGTTCTAGGGAACCTTCGAGCGAGTTTGAGAGAGGGAGAGTATCCAAAGGCAGCTGTGTCCCGGCCGTGATGGCGCCTCTCATGAAGACAAGGCCAACCAGAACAACGCAAACATCTCTTTTAACAATTAATTAACATTTAAAAGAGCAAAACACATGTAAAACAGTTATAAATGTAGAAACAACAATAATAGCAAAGGAAACCATCCTAACACAGCCCAAACCGCAGTGTCACAAGTCATGAGCTACTACAGAGTTTGCTTTAAGTCTACAAAGTGTAACATCCTAAATAATAGTCTGAAGAAAACATAAATGATGTAATATAGGGGAGACAAGGGTCAGCAAATGTAAACAACTACCTCGTAACTCCAACTCGCTACCTGGTCTGGAAGGAATCAATGCTCAGGTGCGGACTCTGTTATTCCTGAATCTGCACACATGGTGTAGGGAGTAATGTGAGTACTCCAAACCATTGAGAAATAATAATAAATTATAATTGAAGGCATGAAAACATATAAGTCCACAAGGAAATTCTATATCAGGCAGTAAATCACTTAAAGTAATAAAACAGTAAAGAGTCAAATGAAATCTCCTTTTAAAAATAGGTAAATCAGGTAAAACAACAAGTAAATAGTTAGTAGAAATCTGCCCCTTGGGCCCAGTATCAATCGTTTAGAACAATATCAGCCCCTCAGGCTCAATATCAGTCACTTAGCACAACATCAGCCCCTCGGGCTCACTCTCAGTCACTCATCATAATATCAGCCACCCTGGCTCACTCTTAGACCATATGGGTACCCACGCTCACTGTGGGTGTACAGACTTCGGAGAGGCCCCTTACAGACCAAGCGTTATATCAACATAAGTCCTGAAAGCCTTGTCACATAACTCATAAGGCCTGAAAGCCTCCTCATATCACTCACAAGGCTTGAAAGCCTCCTCACGTCACTAAGCCACCTCGTGGCATATAAATGTATCTCAGGCCCTCGGCCTCATATCACTCAGCATATCCTTACATATGGCCATCGGCCTCACTTAGTCCAGAAAACATCATAAGCCCCTCGAGCATCAATAAAATAGTAGTGCTCAGCCCAAACAACAGTGGAAATGTCATTTAAGTCTCAAAATTCAATTAAAGCGGCTGAATTTGTAAAACAGTATAATCAACAGGAATCAAAATAGTGAGGAAACAGTGATAAAAATCTACGAAGGATTCAAGTAGTTAGCATGAAGCCCAAAATATGGTAATAGGACCAAGTCATGATGATAATAAACACATCTCAGTCAAATACGGTAAAAACATATGTCGGGACGGACCAAGTCACTATCCATAATAGAAAATAACCCCACGCTCATCATTAAGCATGTGTTTCACCTCAATATAGCACTACGTTGTGCAAATCCGGGGTTTCAAACACTCAGGACATCATTTACTATCATTACTCACCTAAAGCCGGCCAAAATCCTAGCTCGCTATGCCCTTGCCTCTCAACTAGGCCTCCTCGAGCGCTGAATCTAATCAAAACCCCAACGAATACATCAAAATAGGCTAAGGGGACATAACCCAATCCAAAAGAATCGAAAAACATCAAAAATCACAAAATTTGCAAAACCCGAGCCTCGGACCCACTTCTCTAATTTCAGAAAATCTTACATCAATGGATTCCTTATCTCGCCACGAGTCTATACATATGAAGAACTCCCAAATCCGAGATCATATGACCCATCAAGACCCAATTTGCAATACCAAAACTCAAGCCCTAGTTCTTCACCCTTTTTGATAAATTTTCATAAATTTCTAGGTTGTTTTTACAATAAATCATGTTTTTAGGTCATATAACTTACCTACAATCAATCCTAGTCAAAACCCTCTTCAATTCCCGTCCAAAAGCGCTCAAGGATGTTCAAAAATGGAAGAACAATAGCTTAGCTCGCGGATGAAATATTATTAAAACCCTTCTGTTAGCCCAGTTTTCTTATACGCGATCGCATGCCAAGGCTTGCGATCGCAATGCACAAAAATTTCCCCCTCCAGATTAACTCTATGTGACCACGTAAAAAGCCTTGCGATCGCGATGCATTACATGATAGACCTCTACGATGGCAACAACTAGAACGCGATCGCATTGAACAAAACTCCTAACCCTCCAACTGCTTCTATGCGATCACGAGATCACCTCCGCGATCGCAGTGAACAAAACTCCGCAACAAAAATAGCTGGGAAAAACCTACAACTTTCAAATGCCCAAATTGGTCCGATTGACCATCCGAAATCACCCCGAGGCCCCCGGGACCTCAAACAAAAGCACCAACTTCTCCTAATATATCATTTAAACTTGCTCCAATCATCAAAACACCTCAAACCATCCCAAAACTATCAAATTACATCGATTCAAGCCTAAGTTCTTCAAAAACTTCCGAAATATGCATTCGATCAAAATCCTAGCCAAATCACCTCTAAATGACATGAAATTTTACACAAACTTTCCAAATCACCTATCGAAGCTACAATATGTCTCAAACTTCCATTCCGACACTCGGATCAAAATCTCACCTATCAACCGAAATTTGCCAAAATACTAACTTCACCAATTCAAGCCTAATTCTACAACGGACATCCAAAATCAATTCCGATCATGCTCCTAAGTCACAAATTATCCCCCGACGCTAACCAAATCACCGAAAATCACATCCGAGCCCTCTTACTCATAAGTCAACATCCAGTTGACATTTCCAAACCAACCCTTCCTTAAAGAGACTAAGTGTCTCATTTCCTACCAAAACCTCTCCAAACTAGCTTGATCACATAAGATGCAGATAATGAAGCATAAAGAAGCTGAAAATGGGGAAAACGAAGTGGTAACTCACATGACGATGGGTCGGGTCATCACATCCTCCCCAACTAAAACAAACGCTCGTCCTTGAGAGGGTCAAGAAACATACCAGAAGCCTTAAACAAGTGCAGATATTTTCTTCGCATCTCCTACTCGATCTTCCAAGTAGCCTCCTCTATGGGCCGACCTCTCCACTTCACTTTCACCGAAGCTATATCCTTTGATCTTAACTTTCAAACCTGATGACCCAAAATAGCCACCGACTCCACATCATAGGTCAAATCATTATCCAACTGAACCGTGCTGAAGTACAATACATAGGACGGGTCCCCAACATACTTCTGAAGCATAAAAACATGAAATACCGGATGCACGCTCGACAAGCTGTGTGGTAAGGTAAGCTCAAAAGCCACCTCCCCAATCCTCCTAAGTACCTCAAAAGGCCCAATAAACTGCGGACTTAGCTTCCCTTTCTTTCCAAACCGCATAACACCATTCATGGGTGAAACCTTTAGCAAGACCTTCTCACCAACCATATAAGAAACATCTCGAACCTTCCGGTCCGCATAACCTTTTTGACGCGACAGTGCTGTACGAAGCCTCTCCTAAATTAGCTTTACCTTCTGCAAGGAATCCTGAACCAACCCTGTCCCCAATAGCCTAGCCTCGCCGAGCTCAAACCAACCAACTGGAGACCTACACTGCCTCCCATATAATGTCTTATATGGATCCATTTGAATGTTCGATTGATAACTGTTGTTGTAGGAAAACTTTGCAAGTGGCAAAAACTCAACCCAATAACCACAAAACCTAATAACACAGGCACGAAACATGTCCTCCAATATCTGAATAGTACGCTCGAACTGCCCATCCGTCTGAGGATGAAATGTTGTGCTCAACTCTACTTGCATACCCAACTCTCGTAGAAATATCCTCAAGAACTTAGAAGTAAACTGAGTAACTCCATCTAAGATAATAGACACTGGAACACCATGTAATCGAACAATCTCCCTGATAAGGATCCCTGCTAGCCGCTTCAAAGAATAGGTAGTACATACCGGAATGAAGTGCGCGGACTTGGTCAGCTGATCCACAATCACCCAAATCAAATCCAACTTATTCAAAGTCAGAGGAAGACCACTCACAAAATCTATAGTGATTCTCTCCCACTTTCACTCGGGAATAATCATCCACTGAAGTATGCCACCTATTCTCTGATGCTTATATTTCACCTGCTGACAGTTGAGACACCGAGACACAAATCCTATAATGACTTTCTTTATTCTTCTCCACCAATTATTCTACCTTAAATCCTAATACATCTTCGTGGCACCCAGATGAATAGAATACCACGAGCTATGGGCCTTCTCTAATATCAACTCCCGAAGCCCATCCAAATTGGCACACAAATTCAGCCCTACATCCTCAACACACCATCACACCAATGGTCACATCTCTGACATCATCATGTTGTACCCTGTCCTTAAGGACAAGCAAATGCGGATCATCATAATGGCGCTCTCTGATTCTATCATATAAGGAAGACCAAGAAACCACACAAGCCAACACCCAACTAGGCTCTGAAATATCTAGTCTTACCAACCAATTGTCCAAGGCTTGAACATCAACTACAAATAGCCTCTCCCCAACTGGAATATACGCCAAACTCCCTATACTAACTGCCTTTTGCCTCAAAGCATCATCCACTATATTGGCCTTCCCTGGGTGATACAGAATGGAAATATCATAATACTTAAGTAACTCTAGCCACCTCCGCTACCTCAAATTAAGATCCTTTTGCTTAAACAAATGCTGAAGATTGCGATGATCGGTGAATACCTTACAAGATACGCCATACAAGTAGTGCCTTCATATATTTAGAGCATGAACTATAGCAGCCAAGTCCAAATCATAAATAGGGTAGTTCTTCTCGTGGGGCTTCAACTCAAAAGAAGCATAAGCAATAAGTAACCCTCCTACATCAATACACATCCAATCCAAACTCTCAAAGCATCACAATATACAGTATAAGAACCTGAAGCTGATAGCAAAACCAATATAGGAGTTGTGGTCAAAGCTGTCTTGAGCTTCTGAAAGGTCTCCTCGCACTCGTTCGACTATACAAATGGAGCACCTTTTTGAGTTAGCTTGGCCAAAAGCGATGCAATAAAGGAAAATCCCTGAACAAACCGGTGATAATAACCTGCCAAACCAAGGAAACTACAAATCTCTATGGCTGAGGTTGGTCTAGGCCAACTCTGAACCACCTCTATCTTCTTCGGGTAGACTTGAATACCCTCGCTGGACACCACGTGCCCCAAGAAAGCCACAGAACTGAGCCAGAACTCACACTTGGAGAACTTTGCCTAAAGCTTCTCCTTCCTCAATCTCTACAATACAACTCACAAATGATGTGCGTGCTCCTCCTGACTACGCGAGTACACCAGAATATCATATATAAAAACAATAATGAACGAATCCTGATAAGGTCAAAATACACTTTATCCAATGCATGAACGCTGCTAGACATTGGTTAGCCCAAAAGACATAACAAGAAACTCATAGTGCCCATATCTAGTCCTAAAATCAGTCTTAATAATATCTAAATCCCTCATCTTCAACTGGTGATAGCCCGAACTGCGATCAATCTTGGAGAACACCCTCTCTCCCTGACGCTGGTCAAACAAATCATCAATGCGAGGCAGGGGATATTTGTTCTTCACTGTTACTTTGTTCAATTGCCTGTAGTGAATGCACATTTTCATGGTGCCATCCTTCTTATTCACAAACAGAACCGGTGCACCCCGCGGTGACACACTAGGCCGAATGAACCCCTTATCTAGGAGTTCCTGAAGTTGATCCTTCGATTCTTTCAACTCCGCTGGTGCTGTACGATATGGCGGAATGGAAATACGCTAAGTGCTCGGCACCAGGTCAATACCAAAATTGATATCCCTGTCCGGTGGCATGCCCGACGGGTCTGTAGGAAATACATCAGGAAACTCTCTCACAATTGGAATAGAATCAATGCTAGGAGTCACGGCTCCAACATCCCTTACAAATACCAAATATGAAAGTCAACCCTTCCTTACCATACACTAGGCCTTTAAGAATGAAATCACCCTGCTAGGAATATAATCAGTCACACCACGCCACTCGATCCTCGGTACACTCGGTATGGCTAAAGTGTCTGTCTTAGTATGACAGTCTAGAACATCGTGACACAGAGATAGCCAATCCATGCCCAAAATAACATCAAAATTCACTATGTTTAGTAGAAATAGATCAACTCGGGTCTCTAAACCCTAATAGTAACCAAACATAACCGATACACATGGTCTACAACAATAGTATCAGCCACCAAGGTAGATACAAGAAAAGGTAAAGCAAGACACCCTAGGGATGTACCTAAATGATGAGAAAAAAATGAGGACATGTAAGAATAGGTGGAACCAGGATCAAATAAGACTGAGGCATCTCTAAGGAATACTGAAGCAATACCTATAATGACGACATCTAAAGCAATAACATCTGTCCTGCCTTGAAGAGCATAAAAATGAGCCTGACCACTGTCTGATCGACCTCCACCTCTTGGACGACCCTTAGCTACCTGACCCTCACCCCTAGCTGGCGGGGTGGGTGCTGAAGAAACTGGACCAGAAGACGAGGGCTGACCCCTCTACTGAGATGAGCTAGCAGCACGACGAGGATATCGCCTCCACATATGCCCAAACTATCTATGCTCATAACAACTCCTAGGTACTGGAGAATGGGACTGAAGGGAACCTTTCACGCCGAAGTGACTAGCTGACGCACTCGGCCTAGAAGAACCCTGAACAGACGGGGCACGAGATGAACTCTATGCTGGAAGAGTGCTGAGTGAAGACGGACTTTACTGAGAACCATGATAACCACGACCTGAAGATACTCCACAATACTCGGGACGGGCTAATTGAGCGGGCTTGAAAGAACAACCCCTACCATACTGGAACTAGCCCCTCGAAGGAGCACCACTGAAACTACCAGAACCTCGAGGCCTCTTGGCCTCTCTCTCCTCTCGATCCTGAAGGCAAACTGCCTAAATCTCTCAAGCTATGTCAATCACCTCCTCGAATGTAGCACCCAGTACTCTTTCTCTAGTCATAAGAACACGAAGATGGTAGTGAAGGCCATCAACAAATCTCCTGATATGCTTACGATCAGTTGGAACCCTCTAGACGGCATGGCAAGCCAACTCTTAAAACCTCATCTTATACTGAGAAAAAGTCATATCTCCCTACCGTAGCCACTCAAACTGCCTCTGCAGCTCCTATCTGTGATACTGCGGGACATACTTCTCCAAGAAGAGAGTAGAGAACTCCTGCCAAGACAAAGGTGCTGCACCAGCTAGCCTACACCTCTCATACGCCTCCCACCGAGTGAAGGAAGCCCCAGTAAACTGAAAGGTGGTAAAAGCCACACCAATAGACTCGAGAATCCCTGCTGTAAGGAGCATCCACTGACATCTATCAAGAAACCCTCGGGCATCCTTGCCCTCAGCACCACTAAATGTCGGAGGCTGGAGTCTACCAAACCTCTCGAGGCGACGCTGCTCATCCTCAGGCATAGTTGGAACCCTGAACTCCTGCAATGGTGCAACTCGCTGAGCTGGATGCGCCTCTGGAGTTTGTAATCTCTGCACTACCTACTCAGGCGTGCGAGCAGCGGCGGTCTAATTGCCTCCCCTAGCCTGCGAAGTAGCTGCTGCTGTGGTTTCTAAAACTGCCTGATCCAGGCCGGTACAAACTATCAAAATCTGAGCCAAAGTCTCCTGAAGGCCCAAAATCATGATGGGCACAGCTGGTGCCTGAACTGGTGCTGCTGGAACATGATCCTAAGCTGGGGCAACTAGTGGATCAACAGGCGCTGCCCTCCCTCTGCCACGACCACGATCGTGTCCATGGCCTCTAGTGGTCCCAGTATGTGGCACTGGTGGTCGTCCACAACGTCCGGTAGCTCGTGTCCTCACCATCTATGAGATGATAGAATAAAGAGAAATTTAGTACTCGGATCAACAAGTTCGCATGACAAGAATTTCAACAATGTGACGCTTTCCTAACGGTTCTGCAGCCTCCCGAGGATAAGTACAGACGTCTCTGTATCGATCTGCGAGACTCCACTAAACCAGCTCATGACTCGCGTGAGACCTAGTAACCTAGGCTTTGATACAAACCTATCACGACCCAATTTTGAAACTCGACTGTGATGGCGCCTATCGGGAAGACAAGTCCAGCCAAAACAATACAAACGCCTATTTTAGCAATTAATGAACATTAACAGATCCAAAACACATGTAACATAGTTATAAATTTGGAAAACAGTGATAATAACAAAGGAAACCATCCCAATACTGCCCAAACAAGGGTGTCACAAGTCATGAGCTACTACACAGTTTGCTTTAAGTCTACGAAGTGTAATATCCTATACAATAGTCTGAAGAAAACATAAATGTTGTAAGATAGGGGAGACAAGGGGCTGTGGACGTCAACAGCTACCTCGTAACTCCAACTCATTGCCTGGTCTGGAAGGAATCAGTGCTCAGGTATAGACTCTGCTATGCCTGAATCTACACACATAGTGCAGGGAGTAATATGAGTACTCCGACCCAATAAGTAATAATAATAAATAATAACGGAAGGCATGAAAACACATAAGTGCACAAGGCAATTCTATATCAGTAGTAAATCACTTAAAGAAGTAAAACAGTAAAGAGTCAAATGAAATCTCCTTTTAAAAACAGGTAAATCAGGTAAAACAACAAGTAAATAGTGAGTAGAAATATGCCCCTCGGGCCCAGTATCAATTGCTCAGAACAGTATCAGCCCCTCGGGCTTAGTATCAGTCACTCAGCATAGCATCAGCCCTTCGAGATCACTCTCAGTCACTTAGCATAATATTTGCCCCTTGGGCTCACTCTCAGATCATATGGGTACCCGTGCTCACGCTGGGTGTGCGGACTCCGGAGGGGTCCCTTACAGCCCAAGCGCTATATCAACATAAGGCCTGAAAGCCTTCTCACATCACTCATAAGGCCCGAAAGCCTTCGTACATCACTCACAAGGCTTGAAAGTCTCCTCACGTCACTCAAGAAACCTCGTGGCATATAAATATATCTCAAGCCCTTGGCCTCAAATCACTCAGCATATCCTTACATATGGCCCTCGACTTCAATTAGTGTAGAAAATATCATTAGCCCCACAGGCATCAATAAATTAGTAGGACTCAACCCAAACAATAGTTGAAATATCATTTAAGCCTCAAAATTCAGTTAAAGTGGCAGGATTTGTAAAATAGAACAATCAATAGGACTGAGTTCAAGTAGTATATCAAAATAGTGAGGAAACAGTGATAAAATTCCACGAAGGATTCAAGCAGTCGGCATGATGCCCAAAATATGGTAATAGGCCCAAGTAATGTTTATAATAAACACATCTCAGTCAAATACATGGTAAAAACAAAAATTAGGACAGACCAAGTCACAATCCCCAACAGTAAACAATCCCGTGCTCGTCATTAAGCACGTGTTTCATGTCAATATAGCCTTACGTTGTGGAAATTCGGTGTTTCAAACCCTCAGGACATCATTTACTATCATTACTCACCTCAAGCCATCCAAAATCATAGCTCTCTATGCCATTGCCTCTCAAATTGACCTCTTCGCGCATCAAATCTGATCAAAACCACAATGAATACGTCACAATAGGCTAAGGGAACATAACCCAATCGAAAAGAATAAAAAAATATCAAAAATCACAAAATTTACAAAACCTGAGCCCCAGGACCACTTCTCAATTTTCTGAAAGTTTTACATCAATGGATTCTTTATCTCGCCACGAGTCTATACATATCAAGAACTCCCAAATCCGATCTCAAATGACCCATCAAAACCGAATTTGAAATACCAAAACTCAAGCCCTAATTCTTCCCCCTTTTTGATAAATTTTCATAAATTTGGAGGTTGTTTCTACAATAAAATCATATTTTTGGGTCATAGAACTCACCTCCAATCAATCCCAGTCGAATCCTTCTTCAATTCCCGTCCAAAAGCCCTGAAGGATGTTCAAAAATGGAGGAAAAATAGCTTAGCTCGCAGATGAAATATTATTAAAACACTTCTATCAACCCAGTTTTCTTATACGCGATCGCAGCCCAAGGCTTGCGATCGCAATGCACAAAAATTCCCCCTCCAGATTAACTCTATGCGATCGCGTAAAAACCCTTACGATTGCGATGCATTACATGATAGACCTCTGCGATCACAGACACTGGAACGCGATCGCATTGAACAAAACTCCAATCACTCGAACTACTTCTATGTAATCACGACATAACCTCCGCAATCGCAGTGAACAAGACTCTGCAAAAAAATTGCTAGGAAAAACCTGCAACTTTCAAATGCCCAAATTGGTGCGATTGACCATCCAAAATCACCCCGAGACCCCAAGGACCTCAAGCAAAAGCACCAACACCTCCTAGTACATCATTTAAACTTGCTCCAATCATCAAAACACCTCTAACAACACCAAAACTATCAAATTACATCGGATTCAAGCCTAAGATCTTCAAAAACTTCCAAAATACGCATTCGATCAAAAACCTAACCAAATCACCTCCGAATAACCTGAAATTTTACGCACACACCCCAAATCACCTAACGAAGCTGCAACAACTCTCAGAATTCTATTCTGACCCTCAGATCAAAATCTCACCTATTAACCGGAATTCTCCAAAATACTAACTTCATCAATTCAAGCCTAATTCTACACCGGACCTCCAAAATCAATCCCGATCATGCTCCTAAGTCACAAATCATCCCCCAACGCTAACCGAATCACTGGAAATCACATCCGAGCCCTCTAACTCATAATTCAACATCCGGTTGACTTTTCCAAACCAACCCTTCTTAAAGAGACTAAGTGTCTCATTTCCTATCAAAACCTCTCCAAACCAGCTCGATCACATACGATACGGATAATGAAGCATAAAGAAGCTGAAAATGGAGAAAATAAAATAGTAAGTCATGTGACGACGGGTCGAGTCATCACAGGTTGAGAGATGGAAATGAGGGAATTAAGGTATGGTTGGGTGAATTAAAAAAGGAAGGGGTAATCGTAGCCGCTGATCAAAGAGATCAATGGCCTAAATTAAAAAAAATCAGGAGGGTTGGATAAATAGGTTAAGTGGTTGGGTTAAAATTGAAATTGGGTTGGTCCAATTGGGGGTTAAGATTGGGTCAATTGTAGGATGAAATTGAAATGGTATGTGGCAACAATTGAAACAAATTGGGGCTATATATTAAATATCCAGTTTTCCCTTTTATTTTATAAAAAATAGTAAAACTAATTTTGAAATTAAATTAAAAGTAATGAATTAGTAACTAATATATAAATATTAATTTAAAAATACCGGAACCAATTTCGTAATTATAAAATGCTATTACTATTAGAATAGGCTAAAATTGCAATTATATGCAATTTAACTTTTAAAATACCAAAAAAATGTGTAAAAAATATTCAAAAATAACCTTAACTATATTTTGGTGTAGATATGGGGCTAAAATAATTTTTTCACCAAAATGGATAATTTTGAGAATAATTATTGATTTTGTACTGCTAAAATGGATAATAAATTGATTTTAAAAATCTTTACAAAATTGGGAAAAATACTAAAACCATTGGGCATGCTTATATACTCATATATATGTTATTTTGAAAGTATTTTGTATATGTGAAAATATACAGGGAAAAATTGGATATCAACACCGGCCAGTACTTACATCCTAAATACATTTCCAAACCAGGAAAATAGTGCAGTGTTGAAGGGCCAGCCCTCAGGTGTCCAAGTTCAGAGGGAACACAAGGTCCCAAGGCAAGGCTAAGGGGGAGGGGGGGAGGGGGCAGGGTATCAACACCGGGCAGTGCTTACACCCCAAATAAATTACCAAACCAGGACAATAGTGCATTGTGAAAGGGCCAACCCTCAGGTATCCAAGTTGAGACGGAACTGAAGGTCCCAAGGCAAGGCTCACTTG
>MU678503.1:95276-199884 GCA_026770625.1 Nicotiana glauca
GGGGGGGGGGGGGGGCGAGAACTTAGGAGCTAAGAGAGAGTGCAACTGCAGAAGGGGAAGTCTGAAAAGGGGAGAGGGAAAATGGAACAACTTAAAATCAGTGCACATGGGGTATAGGGAAGTGGGAAATTTGCAAGACCATAAGAAGATCAGGCTGATAGGTATACCTAGCAATGGGATATACTGGCATACCCTTGAGTCTGTTTAGAGATTAGGACCTCATTGGTTCGGAACCCTGTTCATGGACAACAACTCCTGTTGCCATGCCCTAAGCCACCACTCACAAACATATTAGGGGTAATGGGATATGGAGCAGATCCACAGTAGAAACAGGCTGTAGAACATGGGCATACTAAATTAAATATTGAACTCTACATAGATAGTAAAATAGATATGGATATAAAGACAGTAAGTAAACACATTGGGGTGATGCTGAAACTAAAATTAGAACATGCCAGTTTCAAAGAAACAAGTGAAAAGGCAGTAGTCATGTAAAGGCCAAAGTGCGAGTCAAGAAGACAAAATAAATTTAAGTGAGAGTTCAGAAGAGATTGTGAAACTATGTAGTTTGAAGTGTGTCCAATTGTGTGTGTAGGATTATTCAAATCATGTGTGCTTTGTGTTAAAGATTCATGTATTTATAGTGTAGAAAGTCATGAGGAAATAAGGTAAGAAAATAATTAAAGACTGATTGTAAATCAATCATATAAGACTCCCTTTAACTAAGGGATTCAAATTCAAACGGGTATAAAACAATTAAGGAAAGAAATTAATCAAACACTTGTGTAAAGCATGCAATTGAGGAAAAATAAATAAAGGTTATTTAAGGACATGTTTTCTACATTACACGGTTGTACAATTTAAGGAAAGAAAATCAATCAACAGCCAAGAAATAAGAGGTCAAAGATTTGTTATGAATGAACCAAGTGAGAAAGATGGAAAAGGTTTTAACTTAAGGAAAATCAGCAAACAATCAATTAGACCTATTAAAAAGGAATTCTGAGTCAATCACTACTTTGAAAACCTTTTTGAAGAAGGATTCATCACATATAAATCATATAAACACGATAAACATTAAATAAACTTGTCGAGCCATTGTAAAATCAGCAGAAACTCTAGTGTAGGAGAGTTTTTAGAAAAAAGTTCAGAATTGTATAAAAGATGTCAAAACTCAGTTCAGAGACTTAAAGTCAGTCTGAAGGAGTTAAGGGTTCTAGAACAAAACCATAGTTCACATAATCAAACCTTGGCGGAATCCCCAAATTCTAGGGTTTCGACCTAGAATCAAATACAAGGATGGGGGGTTTCTTTTAGAAACTCATAAGAAAACATGCAAACCATTAGAAGGTTTCAAAACAAACCAGAGTGAAGAAACTAGTTCGGAGCATAATTATGAAAGATTAACAAGAACAACAGAAGAAAACATGCTTAAGCAGATTTTTTAGAAGAAACTTTAAACAAGGTAGAATAGCAAGAACCCTTAAGAACATGGTAGAAGAATACAGTAGGTGAAGCACATCAACACATAATGGAAGAAAAATGACAGAACAAAGCATAGAAAATACAGTGGAAGAAAGAACGAAATATAGAAAGCATAGTAGAAGAACATGTGTGGTAAAAGAATATAGACAGGTTTTTTAATTGGGTCATGGGCAGGTAAATTTAGGATTTGGATCCGGTCCGTTTGAAATTGAAGTTGTGGTTTAATGATGGGTCAATTTGGGCTAAAATTGAAATGCAATAGGGCTAACTTTTAAATAGCCACTTTTTCCTTTTTATTTTAAAAAAAATAGTAAATGATTTCAGAAAATAAATTAAAGGTTCTAAATTATTTAATAGCATATAAATATTAGATTAAAAATACTAGAATCAAATTTGTAATTATAAACGCAATTAATTCTTAAAATATGCTAGTATTGCAATTAAGTGCAATTTAACTTTAAAATACCAAATCAATTTATAAAAATCTGCAAAATTGCCTGAGCTATATTTTGGTATAAATATCATGATAAAATAAGTGAATCACCAAAAGTGATAATTTTGGGAATAATTATTGGTTTTGTACTGTTAAAATAAGGCAATAAATGGATTTAAAAGTCTTTCAAAAATTAGAAAAAATACTAAAAAATTTGGACACACTTATATATGCACATATATATACTATTTTGAAATTATTTTGAATATAAAAATATATAAGAAAAAATTGGGTATCAACACCTACTAGTATGTCCCATGTCTCTAGGCCGCTGGGCAGTCGGTGTTGTAATCTTGGGCTGCTGGCCCTATTGCACTGTCTTGCCCCAAAGTCAGGGGTATGTCCTCTTCATGTGGCATGGATATCCACACTCATAACACCCTCTCGGAACCGTAGACTATTGCCCTAACGATTGGCCCTGATGGCCCAAATACCACTAGAGAGACCCTAAATGGCTGGTGGGCAGTACGAACTCTCCGATGTAGAACTAAAATAGGAGCTAGAAGAAACCTGGGTAGCTGGAGTGAGGTAAGAACTATCTAGAATGGAACTGAAATATGGGCGCACTGGAGCACCTCGAGGAGGTAGTGGCGTTGAATACGGGGGTCTGCTAGGCTAACCCCTCCCAAACTGACCTCTGCCCCAAGTTGGGGCACCTCTGAACTCTCTAGAGATCTAGTCCTCTTGTCCTGCTGTATCTGCTTCCTACCTCTTAGATGGTATCCCTCAATCCTCTAAGCAATCTCTACCACTAGCTGATAAGGAGTCCCTATCTCTACCTCGCGGGCCATGTTGACCCTAATACTAGAATGCAAACCTACAACGAACCTCCGTACCCTCTCTATATCCGTAGGAAGTATCATAAGTGCATGGCGGGACAACTCAAAAAACCTCTCCTCATTGTCGATTACCGACATCTGACCCTACTCAAGCTACTTGAACTGATACCGAAGCTCTTCCCTCTTAGAGAGTGGTATATACCTATCCAGGAATAACTATGTGATGTGTCCCCAAGTAGTGGGAGGAGAACTCGTTGGCCTGCCAAGAACATAGGACTACCACCATCTACGGGCCCTGCCCTCCAATTGGAAAGTAGTGAAGTCAACCCTATGAGACTTTAATATCCTCATGTTGTGCAGTCTATCCCTACACCTATCAGTGAAATCCTGCGCATCCTCATGACACTCGCCTCCTAAGATATGAGGATGTAGCCTATTCCATTTTTCCAATATCTTCTGCGGATAGCCGTCCGCAACCGGTCTGGCTCGGGTACCATTGCTGCAACTGGATTAGCCCTATCCGCGAATAGTGCACCCGCAGTCTGATACACTATATCTACATGAACAAGAGCCTGAGCAGTAGGGGTTTGTGCTCCCCCTCCCACCTGAGATGTAGCTGGATCTACCAGAAATAAACCAGCCTAAGTCATTGTATCCTTTAACCTCAACCTATGGCCCATGACCTACTGGAAACTGGATTCTGTCATAAAGTCCGCCAAGGTAGGCTTAACCGTAGGGACCTCGCCTTGCTCCTCGGTGAGAGGATCCTCCACAGGATCTGCCAATCGTGCAACCATGACAACATTGGGGCGGCCTCGTGCCCTACCTCGGGCTGGTGCCCTTCCCCGGCCTCTACCTCGGCCTCTAGCAACGGGAGGAGTAGCTCCTCCCGAGTTTGGAATGGCTGCCATGTGCATCCACACTATCTGGGAGAGAATGGAATGAGGAAATTTAGTATAACATCAATTGCACGATAGAAGATGAATAAAGAGTAGTTTCCTAACACCCTATAGCCTCTTGAAGATAAATACATATGTCTTTTTACCGATCCACAAGAATCTAGTAGGTTTGCCCATGACTTCTGAGACCTATGTGAACCTAGTGCTCTGATACCATGTTGTCACGACCTAAATTCCGTTACATGCCGTGATGGTGACCAACTCCGTGGTTAGGCAAGTCAAACCTAACAACTAGTGAGTTCTCAACTACTTCATTAAACATTCCCAACCTTAACTTATATTTAAAACAAGTGATAATAAATGGTTTTATAACAATTGAAATACAACAAAAAAATAATAGCCTACTAATGTATATGATAGGAATTAGTGTCATAAGTACTAAGGAAAATAGTAGAATATACAAAACAATGCAACTATCCTGCTGGCTAGAACAGAATAGATGGTAATACCAAAAGAAGAGACTCCGGTATACTACTGAATGGCTCGGAGGGGCAGCTCACTGTGCAATCTCGAACAAATCAGGAACTCGTGCCGGACTGGCAGCTTGATGTAACTGCCTTAAATCCTGTACAGTTAATTACAGAAGCATAGTATGAGTACATAAATAACATTGTACCCAGTAATTATCCAGTCTCACCTCGAAGAAAGAGTGACGAGGGGTCGACTTGACACTTACTAGGGTCATTAATAATGTAAAGCAAGTGTTACGCTAAGCATAGATGTCATGAATAAATAGCAGTGAGTAACAGGGAGTGACGGGTTCTTTCATATATAATATTTCAATTAACAATCCATATTTAAGGCATTTAAAACAGTTCAAACAACAGAAAGTACCACATATAGCGTGGACAAATAATGTCGAGGTCGTCAGCCCGATCCAACATAAACTGCCTAAGGTCATTTCTCCAACCAAGTATAGTCATTATAAGCATCGAAAAACCAACCGGGCAAGGTCTAGATGGTCGAAGCAACACAAGAATTATGTACACAATGAACTCACACACACACGACACACAAATTTTTCGGCTCACATATTTTAAAGCCCTCGAGTCAACACTTGGCAATTCAAAGCTTTCATCATATATATACGTAGGACTCTTGATAGACAGAGAGTCACAAAGCGAGCCTCAAATTCACAAAGTTAATTTCTCTTTTTTTATATATGTGGAAGGGTATATGCTATATACAGACACACATGCTTGAGACTAAACATTTACACTAGACCGGTCAATATGTTTCATTTGATTGTCCCGGTTCTACTATAATACCCTTGAATAAGAAAAACCAAGGGGAATTCATTACTAACTACTATCTATTTATTTTTGTTACTTTTCTTTTATGCACGCACAAAGGTATCAAATACAAATATAAGCATAATACTAACTGCACAACACAACTTATGTACGGAAATCATGTTAACATATTCATGGAACAAACTACATATGAGTACATAAGTTCGGTCTAACACAAAGCAATACATATGTACAACAGTTTCTAATGTCACGAAAACTATCACAAGACTACCAAAATATCATCACAGGGCTACCACCCCCAACTGAAGATCATGCATTGCCCCAAATGCAGAAAAACAAAAACAAAGAGTGTATGGGGCTCCTTGAGGCGCATTAAGCGCTATGGGAGTTAGTAGCCTACTCTATGCAGGGAGGGTCACTATCCGGTGCTGGAACTAGGACTGAGAGCTCGACTTGAGGAGGAATCACAACTATAGGAGGGATCTCTGGCAGGTCCACAACTGAAGCTGGGACTTGTGAGCTACTAGCCTCGTGTTATAATGGCTGAGTGGCCGATGGATCTGCAGTGGCAGCCAAATCTGGTAGCAATTTTTCCATTGCTACCTTGAGCTGTGCTCGCTCCACCTTCTCAACAGTCAGAGTGAGAATTTGATTGACCTTTTCCTGAGGGCCATCATCATCTAAAAATCCAAAACTCACCTCTTCCTCACCTTCCTCTTACTCCTCCTCCTCAGGCTCGGTAGATCGTCCGAAAGCCTCCTCATCAGGAATATCAATGCGTATGAGAGAAGCTAGAGGCTTGGGAGGCCTAGCTATAGGAGGAGTAGTGTCAGTCATAAGTGTAGAGAAATCAAGGCCCAAGTTTGGAGCTGTTGTGCCTGTTACCTGATCATCATCTGTGGGAAGGAGGGATTATAGATCGAAATCCAAGTGCTGCATCTTTTGAGCTCCGTCTTTGTAGAAGCAACCTCTTCCTTGAGGCTAGGCAACCCACTAACTTCACCCCACTCTATCTTATCCACCCTCAACTTATGTTGCTGTAAACGATCCTCATACACTGAGTGTTGTTGTTGGAGGGCTGTCACTACGGATTGCATCAGAGTCAAGGCTTGCTTTGTGAGATTGGGCAGTGTCTTCAAAAGCTGGTCTACCTTAGTATTGGCATGTAGAGAAAATAGACTAAGCTTTGAGATAGCAAGAATGACAATAGCAGGTTGGACAGTAGTGGATTGAGAAGTAGGCTCGAAAGTAGAAGTGGAGGCCACTGTAACCTGAGGAGTCACCGGAGACTAGGACTCGCTGTGCTCTAGATGAATTGGATCCTAAACCTGAACCTGAACCTATGGTGGGGCAGCAACATCATTGATATGAGTGATATCAATATCCCTCGTCTCCTTATCGGTTTTATAATAGTGTGGCATGGGGGGAACTTTCACAGCTTTACAAAGGGCTATGATCAGGCACGGGAAGGGAAGTAAGGCAGCATGCTGCTTTGCCCAGATCCCTATTTCTTGGAAGATCAATGTTGCAACATCTAGCTTGATACCAGTCATGATACAGGCAATGAGAAGGGAATTCTCAATGGCTATTTCAGTATCATTCCGAGTTGGTACCAATCGAGAAACAACAAAACATAGCCAGCAGTGACCTTCTCTCGTGAGATCCTCCTTATATATCTTATGTCGAGGGTTGATCCAAGCGGGAGTCCCCTTTGCTATCACCGACGCAACCCACCCTCATTCATTTTCCTTATTAAAAAATTTAGCATTGTATTCAGCAGTGTCTACTCTCCAACCAGGGAAGTATAACTCATTAATGGCGTCAGTGTTGCAGAACACACTCTACTCCCGAACTAGAACAATATCAACGAAAATTCTATTGTGTTTGTGGTGCGCTGTCCTAGAGGCTCCATAGGCAGCATAGAATTCCCTCACAAGGGTCTCATTGTACTTAGTGGGTGGCTCAGCAAAGCACTCCCATCTCCATGATTTTATGTTCTTTAGTATATGGGGGTACTGGTCTTTCAACCTGTTCAAGCTCAATTGTTTTTCGGCCAGGATTTTGTGCTTGGTAAGCCCTTATCTATATAGTTTCCTGGACCCCTCAACCCCAAATCAGAGTTGGAAGTCTTCTCCTCGTTTCCTTCTCTCTTAAGATCCTCCTCCTCAGACTGGGAGGGGCTTGACACATTTTCCTCTATTCGCAAACGCTTTGCCTGTGATGCGTGACGACTGGTGGAAGCCCTTTTTTATGTAGAAGATGAGTTTTTCTTTAGAGCCATATCTTTACAATGGTGGAGTGTGAGTGACATTATTAACAATACTAAGAAGAATCAGAAAAATTCAAAGAAAAACACGAAATGCGACCTGATTCTGCGGTAGAAAAACCATAATGCGGACCTCTGAATAGTCGCAAACCTGTTAGTCTCAAATAGGTCTCAGTCTGTGGTGGGTTATGTGATCACTTAACCACTATGTGGACAACATAACCATCGTAGAATGGACTTGCAAAAAACATACATCACAAAATACGATTGCAAACCCCACCTCATAGTGGAAAATGCGATCGCAAGACAACCGCAAAATACATGGTTCAAAACTGGGTGTTCTGTGTAGCTCTGCGGTAACTTTGTGGTCCGCATATCAATTATGTGATCACAAAGTCACCGCCTCTCACCATCTTCATCAGAAGAATTAGGGTTCAGTTTTGCGGCCAAAATGCGGACAACATTTTGACTTTGCAGGCTGCAAATGCCTTCGCCTTCAGTATTCAAACAACTATCTCAATAATGGTGGTCCTATTTCCTTCTACCCATTACCCCAGATTGTTTCCACCCCAGAATCCACTAAACTACGGAGAAACAACTACGCACAACAACACATAAACACATATTTGCAGAACAACATGAATTAGAATCAACGAGCACACAATATGAATTATAAACAAGAAGAGTGGGGAACGAGTACATACCAGTGAAGCTTAGTGTGCACACTACATGGATGAGTTTGAAGATTTGAAAGTTGAACGATTCGATTTCCTGTGCTGTTCGTATTTTCTCCACTTTTTTCTCTTTTATTTTTGTTTTCTTTGTTCTTTTTTACTTTTCTTTTTGTTTTTGCTTTGTTTTGAGTTAGTTAGAGACGACAGAATGCGGTCACATACCTTGTCAATTATGCGGTAGGTAGGGCACCTCATATCACACAATGCAACCGCACATGTGTTATGCAGTAGGTTCAAGTGAAATGATGAAGAGTCAGAAATGCGGTGCACAATGCGATCGCATAAGTGAAATTCGGTCCGCATAGTGCACAACCACATCGCATTCTGCCACTAAAATTTTGCCAAACCCACTTCTTGGGTCTGCGATCAATATGCGGTCCGCATAGGTAAAATGCGACCACATCTTTGCAGCTGACTTCACATAATTTCTTACCTTTATCATGCATTCCCACCATGTGTTGTGAAATTTTAAACCCCTTGCACTCTAACATACAATTTAAATTGCTCAAGTAAATCAACCTATCAAAAATTAAACATTCAAACAACACAAGAGTGTTACCACTCATTGGTTCCCTCGCATGAAGCGTTTGATTTAATGTCGTGGCACGACAAAGTTGATGTTCCTTTTGATTCAGTCAATGGTCAGACACGGACCATCTTTCAGAGCCAATTGCTCTACCACATGTTTTTCTCCACCTGTGCCCAAATAATGCTTGATGCGTTGGCCATATACCTTGAATGTCCGGGACCCATCTTCCGATGCTAGTTCTACCGCTCCATAAGGAGAGACATTGATCACTTTGAATGGACCGGACCATTTGGGTTTGAGCTTGCCCGGAAACAGTTTTAGCTTGATTTAAAGAGCAAGACTAAGTCACCCGATTTTAACTCTCTCTTTCAGGATTTTCTTGTCATGGACAAATTTAATCCGTTCTTTGAACACAGTTGCACTCTCATAAGCATGGAACCAGAATTCCTCCATTTTATTGAGTTATGTTAACCTCAAATTAGCAACTTCAGTGCAGTCCAAGTTCAACCTTTTCAAGGACAACATACCCTTGTGTTCCAATTCCACGGGTAGATGACAAGCTTTACCGAAAACCAAACGATAAGGAGAAATACCGATAGGAGTTTTGTATGTCGTGCGATATGACAATAAGGCGTCATCTAGCTTCCTTGACCAGTCGGTCCTATTTGCGTTAACAGTTTTTTCTAGGATGCTCTTGATCTCCCGGTTGGAAACCTCAACTTGACCACTTGATTGCAGATGATAAGGTGTGGTCACCTAGTGCTTGACACCATACTTCTTAAGAAGCCCCAAAAAATCTTTGTTGCACAAATGAGATCCACCGTCACTAAGAATGGCTCTAGGAGTGCCAAACCGAGCGAATATGTTTTTGTTCAAGAAGGCGATCACACTCCTCGCCTTATTGTTCAGTAAGGAAAATCCTCCAACCCATTTGGAGACATAATCAACAGCGACCAAGATATACTTCATCCCACATGAGCTCACAAAGGGACCCATAAAATCAATTCCCCAAACATCGAAGATTTCTATCTCCATCACAAAGTGCATTGGCATTTCATGCCTCTTGGAGATTGATCCTTGCCTTTGACATTGGTTGCACGCTTTGACCATTTGGTTAGCATCATGATAGATTTGTGGCCAATAATATCCACATTCAAGTACCTTTGCCACCGTTCGGTTTCCTCTGTGATGGCCTCCGACCGGTGAGTCATGGAATGCCTTTAGAATAGGCATAATCTCTTTTTCTAGAACGCACCATCTAATCATATTGTCAGAACACACATGGAACAAGAATGGCTCTTCCCAATAATATTGCTGACAATCTCTCAAGAACTTTTTCTTTTGATATGACTCCAATCCCTCCGGAATAAGGTCGCTCACCAAATAGTTAGCAATATCGGCATACCATGGAGCAAAAGTTCTAGAAAAATGCCAATATGTGCTCATCCGAAAAAGCAACATTTATTTCAAGATCTTCATTTGGTCTCCCAGCCTCCTCAAGTCTTGACAAATGATCTGCCACTTGATTTTGAGTTCCCTTGCGATCCTTGACTTCAAAGTCAAATTCTTGCAATAACAAGACCCATCGAATCAACTGAGGCTTTGCATCCTTCTTTTCCATGAGATAGCAAAGAGTTGCATGATCTGTGTACACCACCACCTTGGACCCCAACAAATAGGCCTGGAACTTCTCAAAGGCATAAACAATGGCAAAAAGCTCTTGCTCAGTTACCGTGTAATTCATTTGTTCCCCATTGAGTGTTTTACTTGCATAGTAGACCGGATAAAGCACTTTGTGGTGATGATGGCCAAGCATCGCTCCAATGGCTATACCACTGGTGTCACACGTGAGCTCGAAAGGAAGAGACTAATCGGGTGTGACAATAATAGGTGCCGTGGTGAGCCTCAACTTTAATTCCTCAAAGGATTTGAGTCATTTCTCATCAAACACAAACTTGGCATCTTTTTCAAGGAGTCTACACATAGGATTAACAATCATGGAGAAGTCCTTCATGAAGCGCCTATAAAACCCGGCATGACCCAAGAAACTTCGAACACCTTTGACGGAGATAGGTGGAGGAAGTTTAGTAATAATCTCAATTTTAGCCCGGTCAACCTCAATTCCATTCTTTGAAATTTTGTGCCCCAGTACGATGCTTTCATCACCCATGAAATGACATTTCTCCCAATTTAGCACAAGGTTGGTTTCCTCACATCTCTTAAGCACTTGTCTAAGATTGTTAAGACAATGCTCAAACGAGTCACCTACTACCGAGAAGTCATCCATGAAGACCTCTAGAAAATCCTCCACCATGTCGGAGAAAATGGACATCATCCACCTTTGAAAGGTAGCCGGAGCATTGCACAAACCAAATGGCATCTGACTAAAGGCAAAATTTCCATAGAGGCAAGTGAATGTCGTTTTATCTTGATCTTCCAATGCGATATTGATCTGGTTGTAGCCGGAATATCCGTCAAGGAAACAATAGAATAACCTTCCCACTAGCCGATCAAGCATTTGATCAATAAAAGGCATAGGGAAATAGTCTCTTCATGTGGCACTGTTGAGGATCTCATAATCCATACACACCCCCCAACCAGTCACCATTCTTGTTGGGATGAGCTCATTTTTCTCATTTTCAATTACGGTCATGCCTCCCCTTTTCGGTACACATTTCACTGGACTCACCCAAGAACTATCGGCAATAGGGTAGAAAACCCCGGTGTTCAACAACTTGATGATTTCTTTCTTTACCACCTCTTGCATTGACGGGTTCAACTGTCATTAATGTTCCATACTTGGCTTCGTATCACTCTCCAATTGAATCTTCTATTCACAAACTCTCGCGAGAATCCCTCAGATGTCCAAAATTGTCCATCCAATGGCTTGCCTATGCTCCGTCAAGACTTCCAACAATTGTTACACCTGCACATCATTTATCAAAGACGAAATGATTACGGGTAAAGTATCATTAGAGCAAAGAAATTTATACCTTAGGTGTGGAGGAAGTGGCTTAAGCTCTAGTTGTGGTGGCTCAATAATTGATGTCTTTGCGGGAGGTATGGCCCTATTCTCCAAGTCAAGAGATAGCTTTGCCGGAGTATAAGTGTAGGAGCAAGACCCTCCAATGCATTTACTGACTCCATGGACCCATCCATGTCTTTACCATCAAAGTTTACCAAAATAGCTACCAATGACTCACCAAGGCTATGTTCTTCCATTTTCAGTTCGACGACATCCTCTACCTCATCAACAACACCTATCAGTGAAATGCTCTCATACTCATGGGGTAGTTTCATACCCTTGCTCGGTTGAAAAGTGACTTCTTAATCATTCATCTAGAATTTAATGTCTTTCCGCTCTGAATCCATGAGTGCTCTTCGCGTGGCTAGGAATGGTCTCCCCAAAATTATAGGTATTTCTTTATCAACCGCACAATCAAGAATTACAAAATCGGCGGGCAAATGGAACTTCTCCATTTTACCAGTACATCGTCAACAATTCCCACCGAGCGTTTGATTGACCGATCGGCTATTTGAAATCTCATACTAGTGGGCCTTGGCATACCTAACCCTTCTTGACTATATATGGCAAGAGGCATTACGTTGACGCTAGACCCATTATCATATAAGGCTATTGCAAAATCATGGGCCCCGATGGTACAAGGAATGGTGAAAGCTCCCCGGTCTTCTTTCTTTTGGACTTTGGTTGTGAGAATAATAGAGCTAACCCGGTGAGTCATGTTTACTACCTCATTCTTTGTGGTCTTCTTTTTTGTTATCAAATCCTTTAAATATTTAGCAAACCTCGACATCTCTTGAAAATCTTCCATAAATGGGATATTCACCGTTAATTGCTTGAGATTGTCGTAAATTTTCAAGTTTGCTATCATCAATTTTTCTCGCTAGCCTTTGGGGAAATGGGGGAGGAGGTCTGGGAATAGGTGGAAGAGCTTTTGGTGTCTCTTTTACTTTTTCTTTCACCTCTTCTCGATTATCTTTTTGCACTTTCAATTCCTCCGGGATCTTTTCAACCTCGATAACACTTGGCTCATCAACCTCAACCCTTTATTCGGACTCTTCTGCATCAACCGTTTGTTCACCATCTCCATGTAGCACTTTCCAACTCCTAGTAGTGATTTCTTTGATGCGAGAAGTAGGGCCACTCCCACTTCCCCTATGATTTGAAACTATGTCACTAGGGAGTGTTGCATTTTGTTTAAGATTTTGCTCATTGGAGAGGTCTCATTTTTTGGATGGACGCAGTATGAGATCCAACAACCTCGGTCATGTTCCTCATTGAAGTATCTGACTTTTCTTGATTTTTCAACACTCCCTCAAGCATAGCTTCCAACTTAGATTCACTGGAAGACCCTTGGTTCGAATATTGACCCTTTGGAGGAACATAGGGGTTCGAACTCCGGTTAGAAAAGTTGTTGTTGTTCCAATTCCCTTGGTTTGAGCCACCTTGGTCATGTCGCCCTTGTTGGTTGCCTTGCCCTTGCGGGTTTGGCCTTCACTGATTTTCCTGCCCCTGACCCTGATAATGTTGTCTTTGATACCCTCTTTAGGGGTTGTTGATGTAGTTCAGTTCTTTGAAAACCTTATTGAAGAGGAGCTGCACATCTTCCACCATATTTACCTTCTTTGTTTGGCTTTCTGTAAGCATTTTGGTCAACACGTTTACATTTGTGGCAAGCCCTGCAATCAATTGGTCTCTCTATTGATTTTTGTTGATTAGGTTGGTCAAGGAAGGAGACCCATATGCAATCCCACCTGAGGTGTCCTCAGAATGCCACTGTTGATTGTGTTGTGCCATCTTGTCAAGGATTTGTGTCACCCTTGCGAATGATTTGTCCATGAAAGATCCGTCAACTGCATTGTTGGCTATAGCTTGGTTCATCAGATCCAAACCCATATAGAATTTTTCCAATAGCATAGAATCCAGGGAACCATGGTTTAGAGACCTCACCAAATATAATTTGAGACCCCATGCCTCATGCAACTGTTCTCCGTGTCCTTGCTTGAAGAAGAAGATTTTATCCCGCAAGAATTTTTACTTTGCGGGAACCATTTAGATCGGAATGCCCGGACAAGTTCGGGCCAAGAATGGATTGAGTTCGGTGGTAGATTCTGCAGCCATCGCCTTGCGTCCTCAGCAAGAGAATACTTGAATCATCTCAACCTCAAGGCGTCATCAGAGACATTGTTTTGCTTGTGCATTGTACATACACCCAAGAAGTTTCTAAGGTGTTGTGTTAGATCATCATCAGTAGAATTTCTAAAGAACCCCTCTGCTTTGAGCATAAGGATTAAACCGTGTTCCACTTTGAACGTTGCAGCACCAACAGCTGGAGGTACAATAGCATTTGTATCCTCAATTTACTCTTCGATGTATGTAAAGGGATTATCTCCTAGTTCTGTCTCTACGTCATTGGCATACTCATACATGTTTCCTATTAACACCAAGAAAAGTAGACAAAGTGTGATGGAATAGAATAAGATGTAGGTAAAGCACACACTAAATAGTAATTTCAAAACTGTATTCCCTGGTAATAGAGCCAAAATTTGATACGCTCAAATTACACTTTAATAAATTGTGTAAGGCGGTCGATGTCAAATATAATAAACCAACTATGTTAGGGTTGAATCCCACAGGGAATAGGTTTGAAAAGGTTACTAGAATAGTGTGTTGTCGACTAAAGTCATAATTCTATCCAATTAACGGTAACGAAAGTGTAAATTAATAGTCACAAAAGTATGAATTTAGTTTGTTTTTAAGTAACAACTAGTTGGAATATTGAGAGTGTAATTAATTGGATTAAAGAAACCAAAGGTATTGTCCCCTTTAATCAAGTGTAATGCTATCGGTGTTAATATGATGTATTTCTAATGGAAGGTCCTTTTGATATGCAAATGATGTCTATGTGACCACCCAATATTTCTCAATAATTGGGCGGTACTTCCTCTTTGTAATTTTCCCAAATGTAAAAGAGTTGCAATTAATAACAATCAATATATGCCAAATAAATCCCACTTATTCCTAAGCGATTTTATTAAATAAGGTTTAAAGCCTTGAGTCTTTGATATTTACTTCTACCAAATTCTAACCCATTTTCCCAAGCAAAGGAAGAATTTAATGGCACTTGTTAATGTTTGCAACAACCAAAAATAAATGAAGAATTGGAAGTAAATAAATATCAACCAACCATTATATATATATATATTCAATGTTAAATACCCATTAACATAACACCCATTTATGGTCCACAACCTTAGTATTTAGATTTAGCTACACATACTAAAATACAAAAGCAAGTGAATAATCAATGACATCAAGCTTACGAAGTGAAGATTCTTCACCCACAAGATGCCAAAAGTGAAGAATATTTAAGTCTTGGAATGTAGCTCAAAAACCAGTCAAGATGAGCCCACAAAAACATCATAAAGCTATTTATAGTGGACTGAAACTCGATACAGAAAACGGACTAAACTACCCTTTCAGGTAAGAAATGTGACCGCATTCTTGTCGCAAAGCGTACATGCGGTCCACATTTTGGACGTCCCCATCGCAGACTGGACCCCTAGTTTTTTCAGATCATCATCGCATTCCAGATTCGCAGTTCGCATTCTAGATATGCGATCACATTTTGCATCGCACATTCATCCTTTAGCAACCTTCATGGTTGGTTTGCGGTCCACTTTGCGGCTCGCAGACCAGTTCTGCGGTCGCATAATGGACCACATTATTAACTTGAGATTTTTCTAGAACTCTGCTTTTGTCTGCGATATGTGTGTTGATTATGTGGCTCACATATGTGATCTGCAATCGCATAATGCGTCATTTCCATTATCTTGGGCCCTTAGTCCTTATGTACTGTAGAAACACCAAAATTACATAAGTAAAGGAGATAATTGTAACAAAACACGCTAAAATATAAGCAATTAGTATTGAAATGTTCCAAAATTTCTCGGCACATTATATATAGATATATACATACACATATATTTGTGTGTGTGTGTGTAGATATGCTCGCCCAAAGTTTGGTCTTGTGCATACTCATTTGTAATTTTAGTCCACCATGTAAGTTTTCTAATTGAATTAGAGATAGTCCTCCCCTTTGACCCCAAATCACTTATAATATGACATATACACTTATTATCATATCCAACTGATATCCATCGTATTAATAATTCTTGTTTGCACACAAAATAAAGTAACTAGCCTACTTTGGCACCACGCAATCATAAATTACTTGGAAAAATTTTCCGGGGCCGTCCCCGCTTAGGATCATTCATCCTCGAATGAGAGGTAGAGTCCACCCCAACTACTTAAGATAATATATCTCTTTTCTCACATACCTCAAGTCCCTAATTTATTACTTACTCCCAATTTTTTTAGGAATTTTGCCAGAGTCTCCTTTGTAACTGGCCTATCCACCTGCTAGTGAATCACCAAAATAATCCTAACCACACTTCCATAAATAGAAAAAACACCACAGTGTATATATCAATAACACTAATCTCAGTATTACAAGCATTGCATTATCATTATGATACCTGGACATCTGACATGAACTACAGATTTTGAAATCATAACACCTAGAAGGTACCTTTCAAATCAAAACCAATTTCTATACAATCAAGCGAAAATATTTCCTTTCCACAACACTCTCGGCCTTAAGGTGGCCTCTTCGAATTACATACTTTGCCCTAACACATTCATGGAAACAATCTCAACTCCTGGACTTATCTAACAAGGATGACAAATGGGTTCCCCTCATAAGCCAATTATCCATTAACTTCACCTTTAATAGTTTCCATGGGGATTGTACACAAAATATCTCCAACTACCTTCCTAAACATAGGCACATGAAAACACATGTTACATGGAGGACTATAATGTGGGGAACATCATACTAGTAGTTCGGCCTACTTCTTTCAAGATTCCACAAATCCCAAAGTGCATTGCACCTACTCTACCTTTATTACCAATTCACATAGTATCTTGAGAACAACTTGTTCAGTTTCTTTAACTCTAAATATCTACGTCAGACACCCAAATTAAACCCTTGGGGACTTTCAACCATTGTTCTATGACGGGATAGAATGAATATGACTATAGAGTTCCTACCCAATATTATTGATCATGTAATGATGCTTCCTTTTTGATATGCTTGAGTGTACACCCTTGATAGATTACTATAATAAGGAACAATGAGATCCGAAATTTGACCGGAATTATTTAGGAATTCACCAATGTGCTGGGAAAAGTATTTCATTAGGTTATATATCCTAAGAAACACGAAGCTTACTATTGATAACACTAAGAAGATTAATCATTGTGATGACATCATTGATTTAATAAATGATGCATAGAGTTAACTACTACATTGGCAACGGGAATCACTAAGGAGGAATACTTAGGTACGTGAGCCCAGTCATCTTGTGGAGTGTAGGGAAAATCAGTTTATCAAAAATGAGAATACACTCGAACCTTGAATGTGATATGTGTCTCAAAATACATGAAGTTGAATTACACTCCTAACATTAACTGACACAAGGAATCTATGCCACAAGCCCATGAGGATGAAAAAGAAGTTGAACACTTATGAGATTATCATAATTCAAATAGCTTAACCCTTCCCGATAATTGATCCAACATAAGAGAACTAAAGATACGACGACTTGTCTTCCAAATCAATATGCTCATGATATGTGCTAAAACCTAAACATTTAAATGTGAAACTTTCCACGAGTGAAACCACATAGCCAGGACATCTAAATGTTGGTATGAAATCATGTATTGGTGAGAGAGGAGGAACACTTTCCTATGAGATCGAAATATTTTTGCTATAATAATTCTCTGGTAACAACAACTGGCCATTTCACGGGCAACTATGGTACTAGGAACAAAAGTGAGCTACCTATTACAAAATTATCCAAGTGGGCACGAGAGTCATACTACAATGGGCAAGGAAAAGATCTCCCTGTGACGGATTTTTTAAAACCTCATATTCATTAGAAACTTTATACGGACAAATGACCTCTCCAATTGACATGCACACATGTGATAAGAGCTGAAATATGGTCTCATGTCACCAGATAGGGAAAATGTTTCATGGTAATACTCGCAAAATATCAGAGTGATTGTTCAAACCATAGAAACCATATACACCAGGGAGAAAAGAGTGACTCGAGAAGGATTGCCACACTAGGCTTATTTACATTGGATTTGACACCATATAGGTAAACTTTACGATGATACATGCATACTCAAAATTTAGCAGATGTTATCCATTTGATTAAAAAGGTTTTGTGAGAAGTTAATCGGGTTTAGTACCTTGTTGAGATTTAGGAAAGCAAGTGGGAAGTATTAGTTCTAAAGATCTAACTCAATTTAATGACCTAATAATAGAACTCAATTCCTTAAGAGGTCGTAAATAAGAGAATTGTGATCAAGAGGCTTCACGAATAGTACGACTCATTCAAAGAGTCGATAAATGCAATATTCTATGATTCAATGTTCTTGTTAGGACCATGCTCATGAAGGCTCTTCAATATGGATGTACATGTACAACAAGGAAATTTTTATGTTGTTCATAACGATGTACTATGGAATGGCCTATTTGGTGACTTTAGGTTGACAGGGTAATAACATATTTGATGCGCCTCGACTCCATTACCACAACGTATTTCAAGAGTCATTCAAGACGTTCTCAAGTGGCATTTCCTACACATAGAACATTCTGGCTTATTGGTACAAGCAACCTTCTTTCATATCTAAGAGGCTCTTACCACATGATCCGGTGGAACAATAACATTAATAGGGACAAGGACACTTCCCTTAGAAACTGGTTCTTTCATTCCCTCACTGACTCGAACCAGTGAGTTACACATATGGAAAAAGAGAGATGACGAGGAAATTAGCTCCGTATCTTGATCTCTACCGCAATATATAGAATACCAAATAAGGGTATTATTCCTAAATATCCAAGTAGCCTCTAACTTATAGATGCGGTCGACAACACACCGATAAGAAGGACTCTACTAGACACAGATTTGACACATCCTAGGACACTCCAAAACCTTAGGCTCCGATACGAAGTTTGTCACACCCCAAAAATCAAGGAGCACGACCGGTTCTCAACTGAGTTAACCCGACTGAGCAAGCATGCTAGTCATTCTACCCAACTAATTTACGAATAAAGAGGAGATGAACTCGATTAATCAAATTCTGAAAGTATGTCATTACGACTTCCATTTCATTTCCATTAACAACTTCATTAATATTAACAAAATATTATAAGTTTATAAATTTAATGGAAAACTTATTTTTTCAAATACAAACATTTCTAGTTCCACTCCCAACATCAAGCACCACCCACAAACTGTCTACAGAGCCTCTAAGTACAATCAAAGAATAATAAGGAAATACCCACAACAAGGCTCTGGCTATACCTCAAAACATGATAAGAAAATGAAAAAAAGATACATGACATGACCCCGAGATGAAGTGGGGCTCACCAAGTATAATAGGGAGATAATACTACTATCACTGATCGATGCCACATGTTGTAGGACTACCTGTATCAATTAAAGATACAACGCCCACCAGAAAAAGGGAAGCTATTTCCGTCGTATAGCACTAGTATGTATAGCTAAAGGTTCACTTTCAAAACAAAATGTCCATATAAGCAAAGCCAACATATAGATCCAACAAGTCACAATCAACAATGTCCAAATAACCAATTGAAACATAATGATTTTTGAAGTACGAAGATAGTGTGTGTGTATATATATATATATATATATATATATATATATATATATATATATGGTCGGGAGATCATTAGCACCAATATTCCACTGTCTTTGTTAGCATAGAGTCCGATCACGCCCGATCGACTTGGCCATATTTCCACGGACAATGTGGTTTGACATGATGATATGAAAGAAAGTAGTTACATGAGCAGTACCACCATGTGCGCAACATGGAGTATGATCTCCACCTGATCAGCTAGGCCGCCTTCACACATATGCTGTGTGGGTTTGATTTTTCTTCCAATTCACAGGTACCAATTTCATCCCAATTTAGGGGAATTGTCACGATTTCACCAATATTTCAGTTTCATACCAAATCACCAAAATTGTTTTGAACATCAGAGCACTTTTCAAAATTTAAAGATAATACTGAAGGGAAATCAACTAGTGAAAAATAAAAGATAATGCATAGTGCTTTGTTCAGCCTTGCTACCCCGAAGCTTTCCGAGTTTTGGTGGTTCTGTTGGACCAATTGTTGAGGAATGCTCCTCGGCTCACAGCTTGTATGGAAGGGCCTTCCTCCCTTTCCTCCTTGAGAATGACATGACAGTCCATATCGTCGCCTTTCAAGAGTAGGTTCTTCATCGCTGCCATTGTTTCATCTTCCTCTGACCAATATATGATGTCTGCTGGCTGGAAAGTCTGCTCTAGGCGAGTATTAGGTGCTCCAGCGGGTAGTAAGTGTCGCGCCATGGTGGTGGCCAGTTTTGGAATTTTTCCCAAGTATATCCATACCCTAACCCGAAGGTGGTGCCATGCTTCTTCACTTTGATAGGCATAGGGATTCGTTGGAGGTTTTTGCTGAGACCTTTGCCGGGTACGTACCCGCTCTAATTTAGTATACTTTCTACCTTGTTATCCCACCACTTATCTTTGTCCACAGTGTTGACTCTCTCAATGTGATGGTAGGTTTCTCTGCCTAACTTCCCCTTTCCTCCAATTGCTGGTATGTTCTGGCAACTGTATATGGGGTTACTACCGTCGCCATGAATAATCACCTCTTGGTGATTCCTCTCGAACTTCACTACCTGGTGTAGGGTTGATGCTATAGCTCAAGCAGCGTGGATCCAAGGTCGTCCCAGTAATAAGTTGTATGATACTGGGATGTCTATTTAAAGTCAACATAGAACCAAGTTGGTCCCATTTGCAGACATAAATTGATCTCCCCAATAGTGGACCTTTGGGAACTATCAAAAGCTTTAACGTTGATAGCCCCATCCTTTATTTCATGTAATTCTTCCCTAATGTTCTGAGTGTCACCAATGGATAAATGTTGAGGCTGGATCCTCCATTAATCAAAGTCGTGATGATAAAATAGTTTTTCGCATTACACAGTAATGTGAAATGCTTTATTGTGGCTTAAACCTTCATGGGGCAACTCATCCTCGTGGAAAGTGATTTTATGACTCTCCAATATCTGCCCGATGATGTTTGCCATCTCTCCTCCAGTTATATTGCTGGGTACGTACGCTTCACTCAGTATCTTGATCAGGGCATTCTTATGTGTCTCAAAGCTCTGTAGTAGAGCTAAAATGGAGATCTGCGATGGTGTTTTATTTAATTGATCCACAACTGAGTATTCTTTTGCTTTTATCTTCCGCCAAAGATCATCAAGACCAATTTCAATAGGTCGTCCAGAGTCCTGCTTAATTGATTCAACTAAGTGCTCTGGAGTTTAAATTTTGCCAGTCCTGGTCATATCATGCGCTTCAAATGCTTCTCCGGACCTAGTTTTTCCCTTCCTTCTTACATTGGCGGTGTAATCCAAATGAATGGACTGTGTATGGAATGGCATTATAGCTGACATTGCTACAGTAATGGTCACTCTCATCTTGGTAGGCAACACAACAACATCGAATGGTACAGGTGATTTTGGAGACCGAAACTCCACCTTTATTGGCTCTTCGGTCTTTATGGATGAAGGTGTTTCAAACTTGAGAGGCACAGACATGTTTACTTCAGCATCCCTAGAGGGATAGATCATGTGCACACCTCCACCCTTATGGTTAGGCAAGGGATTGTTGTGCACATTAGGAGTAGTCTTCTTTGCCACGATGATCTTGTTGTCAATTAGAGCTTGGATTTTGTCTTTCAAAGATTGGCAATCATCAATGGTATGCCCTTTTATGCCGGAACGGTATGCATAGGTTTTGCTTGGATTAACCCATTCGGAAGGACTTTCTGGAGTTATGGCAGGAATTGGGGTGACATAACCGACAACTTTGAGTCTTTCATATAGCCGGTCGATTGGTTCGGCGATGGCGGTGTATTACTTGGGAGTTCTATGTTCAAAGTTAGGGCGTGGCCTAGGGAAGATTTGGCGGGCGGGACGTGACTAGTAGTGAGCATTATAGGCTTGATAGATGAGTGCAGGTTGGGAATATCCTGGCGAGGTAGGTTGATATGTGGGGGAGGGAGATAATTGGTAAACAGGTGATGGAATTTGGTACGAGGGCGGAGGTGCTTGGTAATTGGGGATAAGCTGGTATGTGAGAGGAAACACCGGGTTGTAGGGCTTTATTGTTAGTCTGCAGTGCCTCAAAATTAGAAACCATACCGCTTTTGATGCCTTCCTCAATCCTTTCTCCTAGTTGGATGATGTCGGAGAATTTCTGGCCCTCTATCAGCATTAACCTCTCATAATACTGTGGATCCTGATCTCGGATGAAAATTTTGTTCATTTGTTCTTCTTCTAAGGTTGGCCTAACCTTATCAGACCTCGGATCTCCATCGAGTAGCATACTCGTGGAATATCTCAGTATATTCCTTTTTCAGATTCTGGATGTAGAAGACATCTGGCGTATTTTTTTGTATTGAACTTAACCTATCCATTAAATCAGATGCCATTCCTACCCAGATTGTCCATTTCTTGGGATATTTGCTGATGTACCAAGATAGAACATTGCCTTTCAAACTTCTCATAAAGTGCTTCATGCGAATCTTTTCATCCTTTCCGAAACCGAGTAGCTTATCACAGTATGTCCTTAAGTGGACTCTAGGATCCCTGAGCCATCAAACATCTTAAACTTAGAAGGATTGTACCCCTCGGGAAGTTTGACGTCTGGCTGAATGCAAAGATCCTCAAAATTCAGCCCCTTAATACCTTTGTTTCCCTCAACACCTAGACTCAGCTAGTCAGTTTCTTGAGCTTAGCAGCCAGGTTATTGATGAGTGAGTCTTCGTTATCGGATTACAGTGCATTTTAAATGGGTTGAGTGTATGGTGGTAGGGTTTACACATAGATTGAGGTGTGGTGGGGATGATCAGTTGATGGTTTAGGGATGAGGAGTGGAGTGTTGTTGTGACATGTGTTGCAATCTTGATTAGTAGCGGGTTGTTTCTGCTGCTTCGGGATGTTCCGTGGAGGTATGGAGTTTTGAGCATTGGGAAAGTTGACGTCTGGAGTAGTGAGGGAGAATGACAAGCTCGTCAAGTTCCGAACATTGTCTAGTTCTTCTTGAACTTTCAGTAACTTCTGTTCGTGCTAGGCGGCACTTTCTTTGGACACCTGAATACCCTGAGGAACCTCTATCCTTTCAACCGAGTTCTCCTTTCTGACGTTGTTCAAATCTTCTATTTTTGCTTTGCTCTTATTTTTATAGGACTCGGAGAAGGAGGATGTGGAGGGCCCTTAGATCTTGTGGAGTAGGATGATGATGCTAAAATGCACGACCTAACCTTTTGGGGAAGGGAATAAAAATAAAAGTAAAAACAAATAGGTAACAATTTAGTACGAATTCCGAGGAAAATATTGCAAGTTTTAAACACATACTATAAGAATATAAATCGTGTCCTAAATTGGGTGCCTCATTGTGCCCAAGGTAGGACTAGCGACAAGTTAATTTGGAGAACTTGTAATGCTAAATGCCTCATTTAATTGATAAAATAATACGAATCCCAAAACGACATGAAAATTGCATAAAGTAAAAATGTCACTAATGGTCATTGGACTTATTTTATTTGAAATCGAAAAAGAAAATAGAATACTAACTCTTTGGCCCCAGAAGGACCTTCCCCAGAGTCAGCCTCTTTAGCTACATCGAACTGCTTCACCAGTTCGTGCAGCCCTAGCAGTAGATAAGCCCTAGCCAAGTGTCCTGAGCGTTCTGGCATTCCCTAAATATTTGTGGACGAGGGTCTGATCACTGGAGTGAAAGTCTTCCCACCGGCTTAGCAACCTTGGGTGGATGTTGGTTACCATGCCGAACCTGGGAACTCCGTTCCTCATTTTCTGCAAAAATAAAGTGTTAGACCCTTACCCCACTGGACTAGACTATTTGAATCAATAATTAGCATAATGGCATTTTGTTCTCCAAATAAATGAACAAAATATGGTGTTGTCTATTTGGGTTCCAGGGGAACCCAGTGGACTTTGGACAAGGCTATCTTTAAGTGTCATTATGTGGACATCATAACTGACTTGACTAGGTTTGACAGTGATGCATAAACAATTAAATAGAATAAGGTTTCTATAGGGTGCTAGACCGGTACCCTTGAGCGGATAACTAAAGAGCGAAAGGCATGGAACCATCGACTGCACCGCCGATCGACAGGTTTTACCGCAAATATCCCTTTACCAAATTTAGTGGTAATAATACCGAAAGAGTGCAACCACTCATTAAGCGTTACTATGGTATTTGTTTGGCACCAGTGGAATACGATGATGAAGACGCAATTACAAAAAATGAAACAAATTGTCTCGTATTATCACATTCATAATGATTACAATAATTGCTTGAAAAATTACAATGGTATTAAAGGAAAACAGTAAGTGAAAGCATTAAAGAAAAAAGAAAAAAAAGACAAGCCTGTTTCGAATAAAGGCATTATTCAAAGCAATAAAAGATAAAAAAAAAGAGCGATAAAGTCGCATATAACATGAAGTGGTAAAAGCCTAAAGAATCCCTAGTAGAGTCGCCATGCTGTCGATGCCCCCTTTTTTCTCGCGAAATCGGGTTTACGACATTTGGGAAGACAATTTTGTTCCCGTTTGTAAATTGGGTTTTTGGATTTGAAGAATCACCATCTAATGATTAAGTGCATTAGGACACTAAGGGTTTTGAGTTTGAAAACCAGAGTTCGGGTAAGGGCTTGAAATTATCTCAAGGGGAAGGTATTAGGCACCCTTCAAGATCCACTAGTGTGGTTTCCGGACATGTTATGTTGTGACTTTAATGCAAATAAGTATACAAATAATTTCACACATAAGTGTTGCAAATAGATACATAACAAGCATGTTGGAATCAAGGTCTAGATGATCTAACAATTTGTTTGATGGAGGGTATAAGTGCAGAAAATTAAACAAGACATGAATAAACAGAAAACTTAGAAGAAAAGGATGTGCAGTAAAATTATTGAGGAGTCTTGGGTAGCTGAAACAAAAAAAAAACAGAATTTTATTGATATTCCACAAAGTTACATAATGTAAAGGGGTCCTAGGTTTGTAAACCACATGGATCATCCACATAACACCGGTAGCCAATCGTACGTATGGTGTTATCGTGTGATCATCATCTCAATGTCTACCTTTCTCCCCCCATTAAGTTATTAAGCGCGGAATGGTATCGTTACCTACTGCATGTTATTACCCATCCACCTATCAATCCTGGAGGCGCTTAGGAATACTAATCCTATAAGTGAGGGAGCTTGGCTTTTTCCGAGATTTTAAAAGGATAAAATTCTACGGCGACAACCAAAACACACAAGGCAGTTAATGGGGAAAGAAGAAACACTAAAGGCTCAAGTAGGCCTCCTCACTTAAAGAAACGAATCGTTTAGCATTTCTTATGCATACTATTTAGGTCCTTGATTAAAATTAGCGTGGGAAGAATTGATTTACCACATATTTCCTAAATAGGGTGTCCAAATTAGTCCTGTTTAGATGTAGTTGTCGAAAACTGACAGTTGATTAACTACATAACTATTGGCATATGCTGAACGAGATCTATAGGCACGACATTTATTAGTTCAGGGACGGAGGAATAATTGATTGCAAAAAGTTATCAGTTGTAATCTCTACAAGTTTTTGAAAATTACCACTGATTTTAGACTTAAGGGCAAGTGAGCAATTCAGATTTAGTTGATTAGTCCTACGGACATGCTTTCTTTTTGCTATTGATTTTACCACAGTTTACTGTTATGCAGAGATTATATACGCAGGTCGTCTGTATGTAATTAATTATTTTAATTCCAATAAGCAGGCTTGCCTAGTGATAGATGCATACGCAAATGTAGGAAGTCCTATAGGCATATTATCTATACAATATATGTAGCTTCAGCATCAATTTCTTACGCATACTATTTAGGTCCTTGATTAAAATTAGCGTGGGAAGAATTGATTTACCACATATTTCCCAAATAGGGTGTCCAAATTAGTCCTGCTTAGATGTAGTTGTCGAAAACTGACAGTTTATTAACTACTTAACTATTGGCATATGCAGAATGAGATCTATAGACATGACATCTATTAATTCAGTAACGGAGCAATAACTGATTTCAAAAAGTTATCAGTTGTAAGCTCTGCGAGAGTTTGAAAATTACCACTAATTTTAAACTTAATGGGCGAGTAAGCGATTTAGATTTAGTTGATGACTCCTATGGTCATGCTTTCTAGGTGCTATTGATTTTACCACTGTTTATTGTTATACAGAGATCTTATAGGCAGGTCGTCTATATGTATTTAATTATTTTAATTCCTATAAGTAGGCTTGCATAGTGACATATGCATATGCAAATGCAGGATGTCCTATTGGAATATTATCTATACAATATGCAGAGCTTCAGCATCGATTTATTAACATGGTATTAAAATAAAGTGCAGAAAAACCTATGAGCATGGTATCTACGTAAAAAATCAAAGTAGAATTTGAAAGTGATAACCCTATGAACATGGTTTCTATGTGAAAATGCAGAATTTGAAACTGATAACCCTATGAACATGATTTCTAGCTAAAAATGCAGAATTTGAAAGTGACAACCCTACGAACATGATTTCTAGGTGAAAATGCACAATTTGAAAGAGTAAATATCCTATAGACATGGTATCTATGTGAAAATGCAGAGTTTTAAAGCAATAATCCTATGAACATGATTTTTATGCGGGATTTGAAAGTAATAATCCAATGAACATGATTCATCCCCTATCGGTATGCATTAAATCCCATCCCCTTTCACTATACCCTAGTAGTTATTACAAAGCTTATTACAGACCAAATGAATCAGAAAAATTGAATTACATCAATGATTACATCTCCATCTAATCTGCCTAATCAAGACTCAAAGTCTAATAATATGAGATAAACCAACTTCCAGGATCAGATTTTCAAAGCCTTTCTCTTATTTTGGGATGTATCAAAGTTCCAAGGAACGTCATGAGTTCCAAGTAACGCTTACACCCCAAATATCATTTGCAAAATTATAGTTTAGTGTGGAAGGGCCAGCCCTCAAATGTCCAAGTTCAGAGGCAACTCAAGGTCCCAAGGCAAGGCTCGTAGGAGGGGGCAGAACTTAGAGTCTAGGAGTAAGTGTAAGTGCAATTGAAGGGAATTAGGGGGGAGACCATGGTAGGCTGGTGGTCATGCCTAGGAACTGGGCTATTGGGACACCCCTGACCAGCCTATTAACCTTATAATTGGGGAGTTAAGACATTATCGAAGGTCAGTTTAAGCCATGGATAGCAATTGGGATGCTGCAAGGCCGTACCTTAACTCAGCACACATAGGGGGAATGTGGATATGGGAGAAATTGTTTACACTAGCAACAAGGAACAAAGAAAGAACAAACAAAGCACATAGATACTTTAAAATTAACTTTTTTGATAATTGAAGGCATACATGGATGCAGATACTGTAAATAAACACATTAGGAGAGATACTAAAATTAATTTTAGAGCATACCACTTCAAAGAAGCAAGTAGGGAGACACAATAGACTTATGAAAACCAAAGTGCAATCGAGAAGTAAGAGTGTAGGTTTAGAAGAGAGAGTTGTGATTTCTGTATATTTAATCGTGTGTGTTAGAAAATTTGTCATGTATTTATAGTGCAGAAAAGAAGCAGAAATAGGAAAGAAAATAGTTTGAAAATAAACCACACAAGGTTTCCCTTTAATTAAGGGATTCTGATTTCAAACAGGCAAATTAAATAAGGGAATTGGTTAATTAAACACTTTTCAAAGTAATGCAAGACGGGTAAATACGTAATAGTTATTTAATGAGAGGGTTTTGACAATACAGGGTTGTGCAAATTAAGGAAAGGAAATCAATTAACAACCAAGCAATCATGAGTCGAACTTTTTTTATATGAATGAACCAAGTTAGAAAAGGGTAAAGAGAGGCTTTACTTAAGAAGAATCATTAGAAATTAATTATCCCCCAAAAAAGGATTTTGATTCGAACACAAGTAGGAAAACCTTTTGAAGAAAGATTTTAACACATATAAAAAGGGTTGCCATGCTAATCAGAAGAGTCTAGTATAGAAAAATTCATACATAAAAGGATTCAAACTCAGTACATGGACCCAAAGTGAGTTTGAGAGAGTCCATGGCTCAAATAGGACCCTAGTGCAAACACACAAGACCAAGCTCGCCAAAACACCCAAATCCTAGGGTTTTGAACTTGAACCAAATGCAAAGAAGAGAAACAAGCAGATACAGTAGAAGGTTCAATACATATAGTGTAACGGAATTAATTTGAAACACAATGAGAGACAGTAGAGGAAAATATGCTTAAGCAGGCATAGTAAGAACACTTAATGAACATGGTTCGAAAATACAGTAGGCGAAGTGTATCAAATCATAGTGGACGGCAAGTAGCAGAACATATCATGTGAAACACAAAAAAGAAACATAGCATAAACCATAACATATGAAAACGTAGCCTAGAAACATGGTAGAGAAGAAAAAAATTAACAAGATACAGAAAACATAGTAGATGGTGATGTGCCGGAGAATTTCATCACATTTCAATACTAATTGCTTAGATTTTAGCTTGTTTTAATGCAATTATCTCTGTTACTAATGTAGTTTTGTTGTTTATACAGTGCATAAAGACTGAGGATCAAATAATACAAAAATAGAAGAAAAAAAGACAAGAAAAGAGCAAAATGTAGCAAGAAAGCTGGTCTGTGACTCACTATGCGATCGCAGATCAGACATACGAGCCGCAGAGTGGACGCCAAATCACAGACACAAACATAGTTCTGGGCTAAATTTCAAGTCAAGAATACGGTCAACTATGCGATTGCAGAACCAACATACAAGCCGCAGAATCAACCGTAAACCAACCATGAAGGCCACTGAATGATGAAAATGCGACACAAAATGCGATCCGCAAAAGTAGAATGCGATTAAGGCCTGTAAAGAAGTGTTCCATTCTACGGCGAGGAAGATCAAGATGCGGACCGCATACGTGCTTTGCGACACAAATGCGGCCGCATATTAGACTTGAAAGGGCATTTTTGTCCGCTTTCTGTCCCGATTTTGAGCCCACTATAAATAGTTTTATGATGTCTTTGTTGGCTCATCTTGTCTAGTCTTTGCACTACATTCCAAGACATTAATATAACTCAGTTTTGGAAGCTTTTGGGTGAAGATTCTCTACTTTGTAAGCTTTTATGACATGAATACTCTTTGGATTTTGTATTGTAGCATGAGTGGCTAACATTAAATACCAAGGTTGTGGACCCTAAATGGGTGTTATATTAATGGGTGTTTAACATTGAATATATATATATATATATATATATATATATAATGGTTTGTTGATATTTATTTATTTGTCATGCTTCATTTATTTTTGGTGGTTGCAAATATTAACAAGTGCCACTAAATTCTACTTTGCATGGAAAAGTGGGTTAGAATTTGGTAGAAGTAAATATTAAAGACTCAAGGCTTTAAACCTTGTTTAATAAAATCGCTTAGCGATAACTGGGTTTTATTTGTCATATATTGATTGTTACTAATTGCAACTCTTTTACATTTGGGAAATTATAAAGAGTAAATACTATCCAACTAATTGGGAAATATTGGGTAGTTGCTTAGACATCAATTGCATATAAAAAGGGCCGACCATTAGAAATATATCATATTAACGCCGATAGAATTATATTTTAATAAAGGGGACACAACCTTGGTTTCATTAATCCTATTAATTACTTCTTCCATATCCTATTAATCACTTTAAAACAAACTAAATTCATACTCATGTCACTATTCATCTGCACTCATGTTACTATTAACTGGATAGAATTACGACTTTAGTCGGGCAACACACTACTATAGTAACCTTTTTGCACTATTCCATGTGGGATTCGACCCCAACCTTGTTGGGTTATTATATTTGACATCGACCGCCTTACACAATTTATAAAAGTGTAATTAGAGAATATCAAATTTTGGCGCCGTTGTCGGGGAATACGGTTTTGAAATTACTAATAAGTGTGTGCTTTACTGTATGTCTGATTCTATTACATCACAGTTTGCTTGTTTTGGTTAGTCTTGATAGGAAAACATGTCTGATTCTGGTAATGACGTAGCGGTAGATCTGGGAGAAAATAATTTGGCAGACATCGAAGAGTACATTGAGGATACAAATGTTATTGTACCTCCAGTTGTTGGTGCTGCAACGTTCAAAGTGGAACACAGTTTAACCCTTATGCTCAAAGCTGAGGGGTTCTTTAGAAATTCTACCGATGATGATCCAACACAACACATTAGAATCTTTTTGGGTATGTGTGCAATGCACAAGTAGAATCATGTCTCTGATGATGCCTTGAGGTTGAGATGCTTCAAGTATTCTCTTGCTGGGGATGGAAGGAGATGTCTCCAGAATCTACCACCAAACACTATCCATTCTTGGCCCGAACTTGTCCGGGCATTCCTATCTAAGTGGTTCTCGCAAAGTAAAAAATCTTAGTTGCGGGATAAAATCTTCTTCTTCAAGAAAACACAGGGAGAATAGTTGCATGAGACATGGGACCGTTTCAAATTATATTTGGTGAGGTCTCCAAACAATGGTTTCCCGGATTCTATGCTATTGGAAAAATTCTATATGGGTTTGGATCCTATGAACCAAGCTATAGCCAAAAATGCAACTGACAGGTCCTTCATGGATAAATCATTCGCAAGGGTGACACAAATCCTTGACAAAATGGCACAACACAATAAAGCATGGCATTCCGACCACACCTCAAGTGGGGTTGCATATGGGTCTCCTTCATTAACCAACTTGATCAAGGAGAATCAAGAGAGGGACCAAATAATTGTAGAGTTGGCTACGAATGTAAATGTGTTGACAAAAATGATCACAGAAAATCAGACAAAAAGGTGAATATAGTGAAGGATGTGCAACCCATCTCCAAGAAAGAGTTTGAAGAATCTAACTACATCAACAACCATCAAGGAGGGTATCAAAGACAACATTATCAGTGTCAAGGGAAACAAAGTCAATGGAGGCCAAACCCGCAAGGGCAAGGCAACCAACAATGGAGACATGACCAAGGCGGCTTAAACCAAGGGAATTGGAAAACAACAAAAACACTTCTAACCGGAGTTCAAACCCATATGTTCCTCCAAAGGGTCAGTATTCGAACCAAGGGTCTTCTAGTGAATCGAAGTTGGAAGCTATGCTTGAGAGGGTGTTGCAAAATCAAGAAAAATCTGATGCTTCAATGAGGAACACGAACGAGGTTGTCGGATCTCATACTGCCTCCATCCAAAAATAGGAGATGCAAATGAGAGAGCTCTCCAAAGAGTAAAATCCAAAGAAAAATGGAACACTCCCTAGTGACACGGTTGCCAATCCAAGAGGTAGTGGGAGTAGTCTAACTTCTCACATCATGGCGATCACTACTAGGAGTGGGAAAGTTCAAAATGGAGAGGGTGAACAAATGGTTGAAGAAGAAGAGTCCGAACAAAGGGTTGAGGTTGACGGGCCAAATCTTGTCGAAGTGAATGTGCAAAAAAAAATCCAGGAAGAGGTGAAGGAAAAAGTGAAAGAGATACCAAAAGCTCTTCCACCTATTTTTAGACCTCCTCCCCCACTTCCTCAAAGGCTCTCACGAAAGATTGATGATAGCAAATTTGAAAAATTCTATGACATCCTCAAGAAATTAACGGTGAATATTGTTTTTGTGGAAGAGTTTCAAGAGATGCTGGGGTTTGCTAAATATTTAAAATATTTGATCACCAATAACAAGACCACAAAGCATGAGGTGGTAAACATGACTCACCGGGTTAGCTATATTATTTCCACAACTCTGATCCAAAAGAAAGAGGACCCGAGAGCTTTTACTCTTCCATGCACTATCGGGGCACGTGAATTTGCAATAGCCCTTTGTGACAATAGGGCTAGCATAAACTTGATGCAACTTGCCATTTATAAGCAAGCAGGTTTAAGCATGCCAAGGACAACGAGCATGAGATTACAAATGGCTGATCGTTCCATTAAGCGACCGATAGGAATTGTTGATTATGTGATTGTGAAAGTTGGAGACTTCCATTTGCCCGCCGACTTCGTAATTCATGATTGTGCAGTTGATAAAGAAATCCCTATCATTTTGGGGATACCATTCCTAGCCACGGGAAGAGCACTCATGGATTCGGAGCGAAACGAAATTAAATTCCGGGTGAATGATGAAGAAGTCACATTTCAAGAAAGCAAGCGTATGAAGTTGACCCATGATTATAAGAGAATTTCAGTGATAGATGTTGTTGATGAGGTGGAAGATGCCGTCAAATTGAAAATGGAAGAACAATGCCTTGGTGAGGCATTGACGGCTATCTTGGTAAATTTTGATGGTGAAGACATGGATGGGTACATGGAGTTGGTAAATGCATTGGAGGGTCTTGGATCCTACACATATACTTCAGCAAATCTTTCTCTTTACTTGGAGAATCGAGCCATACCCCACACAAAGCCATCAATCATTGAGCCACCTCAACTAGAGCTCAAACCACTTCCCCCGCACCTAAGGTATAAATTTCTTGGCTCTAATGATACTTTACCTGTAATTGTTTCGTCTTTGCTGAATGATGTGCAGGTAGAGCAATTATTGAATGTATTGAAGGAGCATAGGCAAGCAATTAGATGGACAATTGGGAACATCCGAGGAATTCCCGCGAGAATTTGTGAACACAAGATCAAATTGGAGAGTGACACGAAACCAAGTGTGAAGCATCAACGACGGTTGAATCTGTCAATGCAAGAGGTGGTAAAGAAGGAAATCATCAAGTGGTTATATGCCTGAGTGTTCTAACCTATTGTCGATAGTTCTTAGGTAAGCCCGTTGCAATGTGTGCTGAAAAAGGGAGGCATGACCGTAATTGAAAACGATGAAAATGAGCTCATCCCAACAAGAATGGTGACCGGTTGAAGGGTATGCATGGATTACCAGAAGCGCAATAGTGAAACATGCAAAGACCATTTCCCTATTCCTTCTATTGATCAAATGCTTGATCGGCTAGCGGGGAGGTCATTCTATTATTTCCTTGGCAGATATTCCGGCTACAACCAAATCAACATCGCATTGGAGGATCAAGAGAAAACAACATTCACTTGTCCCTACACAACTTTTTCCTTTAGCCGGATGCCATTTTGTTTGTGCTATGCTCCGACTACTTTTCAAAGGTGCATGATGTCCATTTTCTCCGACATGGTGGAGGATTTTCTAGAGGTCTTCATGGATGACTTCTCGGTAGTAGGTGATTCTTTTGAGCATTGTCTTAACAATATTAGACAAGTGCTTAAGATATGTGAGGAGACCAACCTCGTGCTAAATTGGGAGATATGCCATTTCATGGTAGATGAAAGCATCGTATAGGGGCATAAAATTTCCAAGCGCGGCACTGAGGTTGACCGGGCTAAGATCGAGATTATTTCCAAGCTTCCTCCACCTACTTCGGTAAAAGGTGTTCGAAGTTTCTTGGGGCATGACGAATTTTATAGGCGGTTCATCAAGGATTTCTCCAAGATTGAAAATCCTATATATGAATATTCCAAGTATAGCATGATTTTGGGTCCTAGACTACCCGGAATTAAACATAATAACAGCTACGCAAGGACCCTCGTCATCTCGTGCGTACGTATCCCCCACAAATAGGAGTACAAATCATATTAATTTACATATGGGGACAATTCCCTCTTACAAGGTTAGAAAGGAGACTCAGCTCGCTGCGAGGTTCCATAACTGGCTTCCAAGCCCTTCCTAAAACTTAAATCAATGCGCAACGCTCCAAAACTAGCCAAGAAATGAGAAAATCCATAAATATTGGCTCTAATACTCACAACAATTCAATTTATATAAATTCCTAATTCCGCTCGAAGAGTTGACAAAATTTCCCACGGGACCACATGCCTGGATTCTAAAAAAACTCATATAATTCGACAACCCATTCTGATACGAGTTCAACCATAACAATTTTATCAAATATCGATAATGAATTGACTGCCAAATCTAGAATTTTCGTTTTTGAAAAGTTTTCTAATTTTCTCCAATTTTTTCCATTTGATTCACTAATACTTGATGAAAATAACCATGGAATATTTAAATATAATCTGTTTTCGATATAGAACATGTACGGGGTAAATATCCGAAGACTTGATTGTCGCTATCAAGATAATTTGGGAAACCGCCCTTGAGACTCTGAGGATGGAAGGTTGTGATCAAGTTCTTGGCCTCCGGGCTTATCCAAGTCTGAATCAAAAGAAGCAGGGTTCAATGTCAGGGGTAAGAGAAGATGACTCCAGAGCGCAGGGCTACACCTGATATGGCCGGACTATCTATAACCTACTAAGATGACGAGCGATAGGCCGTCCCATATTTCTTCTCTTGTAAATAATATATGGATATTTTATTGAGTCCCCTCATCTATATAAGGGAGACTCACCCACCTTGTAAAGGACTGATGTTTCTCCACTTCTCCAATAAGTAATAATATCTCTCTCTCTCTCTCTCTCTCTCTCTCTCTCTCTCTCTCTCCCTCTCTCTCTCTTTCTTCTAAATTATCAGTGTTCTTCGACCTCAAGGTCGCCCTAGCATTTTATTGTTCTCTGTCATTTAGCTCAAGATTGACGGTATAAAGCCTTCTATACATACACTTATTTGTTATCCCCTTTCCGATTAACCTCGATAACGTTATTTTCGATAGGCCCAAGGTAGACTCGAGAACTGGCCCCGAGGTATCTACTGGCTTGTCCTAAACCCGAGAACATCCCTTACTGGTTAGATTATCGTTTTTGTCTAGCACGATCTTTACTATTTTTGCTCCACATTTAGCACTAATCACCCTTCAAAATAGCTCGATCACGTATTTTTAGAATCCCATTTACAAATTTAACTGTTGTTGCCATTTTCATGATAAATAGTTTGTTGCCCACCGTGGGGCAAAAAATAATAGTGATTATTTTTTTGCTAGTATGGTAACTTAAATGCACGATATCTCTCACTCTTTTTCATTCCCAAGACCTTTCGATTTTAGGTGAATGGTCAGCTCGATAAGGGAAATCGAGGATGATAACCCCACAAATTGCAAGGAAAACAATGTGGCCACCCTAATGGCTGGCGTGACACCGCAGGACCCCGATAACGCATCTAGATCGGTCCGAGTGGATATGGATTCATACACTGCACAACGGGGTAACGAAGTCTTGAGCTTCAATGACGGCACGCAACACGCTAACCGACAGGAAACCCATAAAATCCTAACCCTGGTAGAACGGGAAGTTGATCTTTGTGTTATTTTTAAGATGTTATAGGAACAACGTTTGGCTATCTCTCAGCTGCAGAGACGCCCGGAGACTCTTGGCGCAACAACACCCAAAATATCTACTCGCTTCGAGCCAGCATCAAAGGTAACGGGCCACGACGGACCAATGACCTATCCTGTAACGGTAAGGATGCTAGAGGACATCATCGAAAATGTCAATCCACGCTCGCGGAGATTCCTACAACAATAATGTCCCGAAGATACGATCCCTGGACTCATTTCACGGAAGTCAGAAACAACAAAAATCCCTGGGGAAGACAGGACCCCAAGTCCTCATAGGTACATCTCCACTCACGCATGCCCGTTCAGGAACGGCGACCCTTAAAATGAAGAACTCGGGCCTGTCCCGATGAGGAGATTCGAAGAAATTCCCTTGGAAGAAACCACATCGCGTTATCATTATTTGACATCCGATCTCGGGGACCCACTTACCATACTGTCACGATCCGTGGAAACAAATGCCAATGCCACTAAAATAGTACCAGAAGAGCTCAACGCATCGATGGTCGGGTGAAGAAAAAAAAATAAAATATCACGGGAAGCTGCGCCCCACTATCCAATAAGACAAACAAGACTACTCCCGCATCTGAATAGTAGGGTGGCATAGGCCTTCACCCAAAACCCAAACAAAGCATACACGGCATCTCGAGAGCAATTCGAGAAAAGCTTAGTCGAATATCCGGTCAAGGCTTAATCATATGGCAGAAACCAATACCGGACCCAAGTCAGAGCCGCGGATAACCCTCGAGAAATCCCCACTAGATCCAGGCAGATCCCTAACTGAGAAGCCGATACCGAACGAACAGAGTTATCGTCCACATGGTGCGAATAAAAGAAACGATTCGAGGAACAGCACATCTCGCGCCAACAAGGCAGTGGCCCGAAGATGACACCTTTGAGAAACTCCCAACGATACCAGATGCAACAAAATGCAACCTCCAATGAAATCGTGGCCCGCCACGAGAGTCACAAAATGATCAAAGTTACAGACCCAGGAGAGTAGCAACTACGACATCCAACAAAGGTGACCACAAAGCATTGCCAAGCAAACGAACCCGGATCCAGCTCAACGGACAAGGGGAAATCGAACAAAGCAGAGCCGGCAAGCTGCGGCATATCATCACGACTGGTGAAGGATGGCGGCACCCCTATAAAATCCATAAAAAGTAGAATGCAAGTGCATGTCTCCATAAGGGGACGATCATGGGGGATACTCCCCAAGGACACCCTCTCGCTCGAGGAAAAAGGATGCCAAGACTCCACCTCGGCATCACATTGGCGTATTGGTAATCCCTTCTTTCGTTCGAGCTCATTCTCAAATAAACATACATTAGTGATTACACGTATATCATCCAAAGATGTACCGAAAATGTCGGGCCAAAACCAATAGGACAGTCTTGACTAATGTCGCCCTTGTGTTGGACCGCTGATGTTTCCCCAATGGAGATTGCAACAACATCCAAATTGCTTCCCCTGTGCGGCCTGCCCAAGCTCGGGCTAATACTTTAGGTGACAAAGGAGGCAGATGCTGTGTGCAGAGAACGGCAAGTACGTCGCCCGGGACGCAACCCCGGCCCTACTCCTCCAAGGGTGTGAAACTCCATAATAGACGTGGAGCCCAAGCATCTGGCTACAAGTGACAATACCCTCAAATAATCTCAAATGGTAAGAGCACTCGCGTCTTCAACCCAGCCTGGCCGGACGAGGAATACAGCTACCGAGGGGCATACTCCAGGAACACAACATCGCTTTATCATTTCCCTTTTTTCTTTTCTTGTTCCTAATCTGTACGCAGGCAGGAAGCTAAGGCATTCAGTGCTTCTGGATCCTATTCGAGGGTCCACGGCTGCCATGGGGCCACATGGAATTCTTTCCTCGGTTGGGATTCTATCAGGAAGAGGGTTCCACCAACAAGATTATTAGCAGGACAACATGTCCCCAGGGAAGGGACCCATCAAGTCCGCGATCTCTTTCTGTCTTTTCCAATATGGAACCATACAAGCTCATTAGATAATCAGGAGGGTCGCATCGATATAGACCAGACTCACAACAATACAACAACATGTATTTTACAACTTATATTTTCACCAAGTAATAAAGAGTATTTTCCAAGCATTCGACGCCTCGAAGAGAATTATTTCAACTTATCCCCAGCAAAAAACCTCTACATCAAATACGTCCTGAAATGCTCGAAGACTTAATCAATTCAGCACCCTCGCAACCCTAAGGTCGAGGTTCCGGACTCATGAATCCCTCACGATATGGCCCCAAGACTATAAAAAGGCGATATTCAGGCCTAAAATGATATGATTTATTCAGAGGCTCACCATGAGCAATTCGCCAACTTGCACGACCCCAGGGTTGGAACTCTAGGCTCACCAAGCCTACGGAAAATAACCCCGAGATCATGAGAAGATGTATTCAAGAGAACTCGACAACTCAAAGACTGTCGCGAATCGCCACACACTAGAAAATTTGAAATATTAAGACGCTAACAGGTAGCCTCAGCAAAACCAGATCTATTCTCCTTTAACTATAACACCTCAACAGGCATGATAAACTATAAGACCTCGACGGGCATGATAAATTGTAAGACCTCAACAGACATGATAAATTGTAAGACCTCAATAGGCATGTGATAAACTATAAGAGCTCAACAGGAATGATAAATTGTAAGACCTCAACATGCATGAAAAACTGTAAGACCTCAAAAGGCATGAAAAATCCCGCAGTTTGGGCTACACGTCACATTTGTAAGAATCCCTAAAGCGCATACCCTCGGTATGGACGCCTAAAATTGTTTCTTGGGATCAATGATGGCCCCGGCCAAATGCATACGACAACGGTCGAAACAGCTGCTATAGCCCAAACAACGCAACTCGGGGACGCCCGACTGTTGCTAAAAAATCCTCTAACCGTTTAAAAAATAGGCTTCCCTCAACAAGAAAAAAATGAGACCTGACCATATCGTCTCCAAAACCAAAAAAGCATCGATCTACTCAACATGTGGGTTATGAACCATCTGAGGTGCTCAAAACATCGCCGCTTATGACTTGAAATCGATGTTCTTTTAAAACCTACGACGGGTCAGGAAAAATATCAGTAAGACCTTAACGAGAGGAAAGTAAACCCTACAAAAATCCTTCTATCCTGACATCAACATAGAGTAAGTGCCATTGTCGCCAGCTAAGCAAAGCCTCCGGCTTCACATCGAAAGGTCTCTACGAGCATCAAATTGAAAATTGACTACTTGAAGATTAAAGTGAGATCGAATCGTATCCCGATTCTGAGGAGAGATCCAAAATAGTTAAACTAAGCAAAGCCTATGGGCCTCATATCAAAAGGTTTCTACAATCAAACAACGTAAGTGCCATTCTCGCCAGCTAGGCGAGCCTCCAGGCCTCATACTAAAAGGTCTCATTGACCAAACAATAAAAAGGCTATCACTACTGATCGAAAGCTCAAATAAGATTCAAGGGTCAATTATAGGCCATGTCGCAACACAACTCGGAGAATGGACCCAAAAAATTGTTAGACGCCTGAGGGAGAGAAATCAAAAACACTATCACCAACCAGAGCCCCCGAAAGGATCAAAGGCCAATTATAGCTCGAATTGCAACATGATTCGGAGACTTAACCCGAGGGAAATTCAAAAATTATACGCCTAAAATCATGGCCCTGACGACGCTATCAACAGTCGCGACAAATCCCCATGCCACGTGCCTGCAAGAACGCTTCAGTCCAGGAGTACATAGGGTCATCACCCTCCGCCTATTAAGACGAAAAAAAGTCGGAAGGACAGTCAGAGTCCGAGCCATAGCACGGCTATGGGACCGATCCCACAAACCTATCTACACTATAAAAAGCAGTGATATAAAATGGTACAAAAAGAATAGCGCTTCAAAATTCTCCTTACATTACATACGACAAAAACATTCTCCATCTACAGGCACGCACTGCCGGCATCATAGACCAAGATACAAAATAGTAGGAGCTATACGTTGACCTAAGAGGCTACAACCCGTCAATATCATCCTTTACAACACCCGCGATGAGTGACCGAGCACCAAGATCATCTGCCCTTGCTTGAGCTAATTCCTCCGGGAGGATAAAGCCTCTCGATCCAACTTTCTCGAACATTTCTCTCCGAGATCGGCAGCAAACATATTCCTCGATCCTCTTCTCACGATCAAAGGCTTGCCTCAACTCGGATTGGGCATCAGCAGCCTCCTTTATGCAAATCTCCATCTCATGATCTGCCCTGGTTTGGCTCATTGCTACTTTAGCCCGGGTATCAACTATCTCACCCTTGACCTTCCAGAGTTCAGACTCCAATTTCTCGATCATATCCACTTGAACCTCTGCGTTACTTCAGGACAAGTTGAGTTGGGCCTCGAAGGTAGGAATTTTGGCTGAAGCACTCGCCTTTTCCAAAGCTTGAGCTTGCACCTGGGCCCTTAGTTCCTCGCAGGCTTCCCTAACACGGTTCACCTTACCCTTGAGGTGCTCCACGGCATCTGTTTTTTTTTTGCAGCTAACATGGAAAGAAAGAGTTAGCCTTGAAAATTAAAGGGAATCCAAGAACACACTACGGGAAGTTACCTGCTTCACCAATAGCTCTCATAGTTCGAGTTTTGATACACCTCACATCGCTAATGTTGCAACTCAACTTCTTTCTCCTTGCAAAAAAGCCTAAGGAATTCTCCCTCATCCTGGACCCTCTGGAACTTGGCCATTTGACGAAGCAACTCGGACTTGAGCCTATCACAGGCCTGCGCATGAAAGATTCAATGAGGGGAGAAAGACACCGGGTAAGAGATAATTATGCGCAAGCTTACCACAAAATGAAGATGGCATGTTCTCCCCAAATTAGAACAAACTCCTGATAATACCGCTCCCACAACCCCGGAAGAACCGACTCGGGGTACAACATACTCATTTGAGGGAACCGCTCGTCGTGAAACAGGTAACTTGAGGACAGCCGACTCGGGTGATGCCCCGTCCTTATAAATACAAGCCTAGCCAGCGCCACTAAAAGCTCATTCACATGATGGGTCCCAAACCCACTTGTTGCTATTGTCTCTCAACTCAAAGGTCGACAACTCCAACTCCTCTCCGGGGAAGAGTTGTCTCTTCTCAAGAAACTGCCCAATATCTACAAAAACAAAGCGTCTAGCATAGATGAGATAAAAAAATGCCGCCTCAGGAATATATTGGAAGAAAAGAAAAGCTACATGCGCACATACCTTGACGATCCACTCCCCACCTTATGTGAGGCATAGATCGCCACCTGTATTTATCGCAAGACGAATAGGTCACCAGCCTCTGAACACAGGCGGGCGGAACGTGAACTTAGCCCGAAAGTTGCTGCAACAAAGGGAATAATACTAATTACTTGGCCGATTTTTTATGTAAACAAAAATTGAAGGAATGAAAAAGCGCCACACTTACATGTATAATTCCGCCCTTCGGGGAACGACAGGAACTCCATGGGGATGACATCGGTCATCCTAACTCGGAAAAACCAACTGGCTCGATCTCCACCTTCATCATTGTCAACAACGAAGGGTATAGGCGGGCGATCCTTCAAGGTTAGCAGTCATCGACGGTGGAAAGGTCGATACAGCCTGATGAGATGATCAAGCACGAACTTAAGTCTGGCCTTCTCCATGAAAAACTCATCTTCAATAGTGTTCTCTATAGCGACGGATGAATTTGCTCCAAGGTAACCCGATACTTCAATAAAATGTAGAGAAAAACCTTATCGAGAGGGCCAAATGAAAAAGGGTATAAGTACACGCTCAAAAACCCACCAGTAGAGTACGTGATCCCTTCACGGGGGTAAAGCACCCACAATGTCATCCCCTCGCTCAACCTACAATATCACTTCGCTGTCTCCAAGTATTCCTCTATCATCAAGGATGTCATCTCCAGAGCGAAGCCCTTCGACTTTCCAACACTAGGAACAGCATTCCTCGCCGTTTTCCTCAACGAGTCCGAAGTGATCGCCATAACTGAAGTAGAACTAACAAAATGAAGTAAAGAAATGCAGACGTTTTTTGGGCATTAAAAAACAAGGATCCCTATGTCGAGACGGAAGAACAGCTGCCCAAAAATAGCAAATTCTCACAAAGAGGCCGAAGCTACAACTCTTATATACAAAAGACAGTGGCAAAGTCACCTGCCGAATGTAAGCTCTAGGAAGCCAATGACCTTGATACGGATCAACGGGTCAATACCCGACCCAAGAAACATCCTCCAATAGGCAACCAAGCTCGAGGATTCGCACAAATTATCTCATGCTTAAGGCAGCATTTCACATTTGGAACCTCCGTTTGCCAAGAAGCAGGGCTGCAATAAGCTCCATAGCGCCAATGCCATACACGAGGCGCGTGCTCGGGATCGCGATTCCTTCTCCACACGAGCAAGACCCGGGATGCTCCAATCTCCAAAACTAGAAGAGCCCCAGAGGAAGCGCCTCGCACATAGGTAAACGCTTCAAACGTGTGCCAACCTTACACTCTTTTAAAGAGTTGTCCACATCAAAATCAATAGGACCACCGGGGCATCGAAGGATGACCTTCATCTGGGTTATCGTTCCCAAAAGCCCCAAAATTTGATGCAAGATCTCCAAACAAACTAGTAGGCTTCGACAGCTCTAGTCTATCTGGTCGGTCTCGCATCAAGCCAAATGAACGAGGAAAAGGAAATAGTCTATCATGGAAAACTACAAAGGCCCACAAGTAATAGAGGGCATTTAAAAATCCCGAAGGGCGTGAAAGCAAACAAGAGCCAAAGGAGAAGAAAGGATCTATCTCACGTGGACCAAAGGGACCATCTACGCCCAGATCAACAAGGTCTCTGAGGTACCCGAGGAAGGCCTACATCCGGAGCAGTGCCCCCGGAGGCCCCGAAATTCAACGTGCGATCTCTGAATAACTCGGGAGACTTTTACAAGCACTAACCCATCAGATCAACCCGAAATTGCCCAGAGGATAATAGTAGGACCAAGAAGGCCCATGTCAATCGGTGGGAAATCAAAGCAATCACTTAACTCCAAGATTAATATCATCAATCAACAACACAAAGGAATACATTTGAAAATCCTCGATGGGCATGAATGCGTAAGGAAATAGAGCAAATTCAAAAGCGGATGTCAATGAAGTTCATTTCTCATTTATAAAGGTGAAACAATACGATTATCGATGCTCTACAAGATTGAGCTATGGGTATAATTATTACCTTTTGAAAAAATGAACCGACATCACCACTATTTCCTCGAAGAGAGAAAGCGACAAGACATCGAGTAGAGATTTATGAGACACGTCAACGATTATGAAGTATTGCGCCATGATTTGAGTCTCCACTATAGCATATCCAAAGGGAGTTCGAGCAGTCGAATGTCGTAATCGTTTTCCCTCACTTCGTCATGAGAAACGCAAAGACTATTTGTATGTGGTAAAAATCAGAAGACTTGATTTTTGCTATCAAGATAATTTGAGAAGCCTCCCTCGAGACCCTAAGGATGGAAGGCTGTGATTCAGTTCTCGACCTCCAGGCTCATCCAAGTCCGAATAAAAAGAAGTAGGGTTCGAGATCAGGGGTAAGAGAAGATGACTCCGGAGCACAGGGCTACACCTGACAAGGCTCATCTATCTGTAACCTACTGAGATGACAAGCGATAGGTCGTCCCATCTTTATACTCTTGTAAGTAATATATGCATATTTTACTGAGTCTCCTCACCTATATAAGGGAGACCCTCCTTATAAAGGACTGATGTTGCTCCACTTCTCCAATAAGCAATAATATCCCTCTCTCTCTCTCTCTCTTTCTTATAAATTATCAGTGTTCTTCGACCCTGAGGTCACCCTAACATTTTATTGTACTTCATTTCTTCTTTCTCAGTTAGCTCAAGATTGACGGTACAACGCCTTGTATGCATATACTTATCTGCTATCCCCTGCTCGATTTCCCTCGATAAGGTTATCTTCGATAGGCCCGAGGTAGACTCGAGGCCTAGCCCCGAGGTATCTAATGTCTTGTCCTAAGACCGAGAACATCCCTTGTTGTTTCTATTATTGTTTTTGGACAACTCGATCTTTACTGTTTTTACTCCACATTTAGCACTAATCACCCTTTCAAACTAGCTAGGGAATAGATCACGTATTTTTAGAATCTCATTTAAAAATTTAATTTTTGTATTTTCACGGTAAACATAACACTTACCCCAATCCATATGGTGAAAATCGCCTCAAAAATTGCTTTAATCCGAGCTCCATAACTCAAAAAATGAGTAAAAATCTCGGAGTGCTCGATTTATACACTATCCAGCATTTTCGCACCCCCGGTTACTGTTCACGAAGGTGCGGTAGTGTTCAGGAACCTGCAGTTGATGTTCGTGCAGGTACGGTACTGTTCACGCACTTGCGAAAAACACAACAGCAGCCAAAAATTTCAGCAACTTTTAATTTTACTAAAAATGCTCTAACTCCATCATACACACTTATAATTCGGCGATTCTTGTCCCTATGAGTCAAAAATAATAATATGAACCTATTACTTCAATAGAAACTCAATTTAGAGCTCATTTACTCAATGCGATACCAATTTCGCTCATTAAACAGTTAACTCAATGTTTTGCGCTAAAACCTCAATCGTGACTTGAAGAAATTAGACCAAACATTCCAGATCACTCCTATAATTGATTATCAAAATCTCGAAAGTCTCTAAATCGAGTTTCGATTTCTATAACTAAAAATGGACCTTTGAATCACTAGATGCTTAAGCTCAAAACGCCAAACTCTTCAAAAACTCATCCAAAACACATCCAAGCTCCATGGGATCCCAACCAAGTATACTAACAAGTCCCATAACATGACACGAACTTAGTCGATGCTTCAAATTACATTGAACAACACTAAAACATAAATCACACTCCTATTCAAGCTTAATAAACTTTGCAATTTCAAACTTCTACTTTCGATGTCAACCTATTAAATCACGTCCGATTATCCTCAAATTTTTCGTACAAGTTTCATTTGACGTTAAGGACATACTCCGACTTCCAAAACTGAATTTCGACCCTGAAATATAAAATTCCACTTCTGGTCAAAATCCTTGAAAACCTTCAAGTTTCTATCTTTAGTCAAATGACTCCAAGATGACCCACAGGCCTACGAATTCACTTTTGATCATTATCCCAACACCAAAATAACCATTTATAGTTATTCCCACACTCGGAATCCAAAGAAAACGTCGATAACAGTGAAATGCACTTCAACCCAAACTTTTTAAGTTATTCCAAAAATGCTAACTTCCACTATAGGCGCTGAATCATCCCGGGATCTTCTAAATCCCGATTCGGACATACGCCTAAGTCCGAAGTCATCATAGAAACCTTCTGGAACCCTCAAATTCCAATTCCAAGATCATTTGCACAAAAATCCAAGCTTAGTATTTTAACTTAAAGCTTCCGAAATGAGAATTCTCTTTCCAAATCAACTCTGAACTTCCTGAAATTAAATTATGACCATGTGTACATGCCATGATACCTGAATTGAAGCTGATCGTATCCTCAAACTATTGTACGACACGTTAGATATCAAAATGACCGGTCGGATCGTTACAATTTTGTGGTACCAAGGTAGGCTAATTATATTATTTTTTGTGCAAAAAAGGATTATAAATATGATGGATAGAGATTGGATATTATAATAAGTGTATAATTCATATTATAAGTGATTCAGGGTCTAAGAAGAGGCATACGTCTAATTCAAGTTGAAAAATTACATGATGGACTAAAATTCAAAAAGAGTACGCAGAAGACCAATCTTTGGGCGAGAATATATATATGTGTGTGTGTGTGTGTGTGTATAAGGTGTTATGTGATGAAAAACTTATCAAATGAAATCTATTTGAGTCTAGTTTCTAAAGTTTCAAACCGTTTGTCATTTTGACATACCTACACAAAGTAATGACCAAGTTACCAAAGCAGGCATAATGCAATTTTGCAGCCAATTCTACGATCGCAGAAGTGGTTATGCGACCACAAAATGGTCGCAGACCTGTCCAGTGAAGTCCATTTCAAGGCATCAATTTTTCGGTGCACTGTGCGACCCGCATATGAATTGTGCAGTCCATTGTGCAACCGCAGACCCGAGTTCGGAGGGTTAATTTTTCTATTTTTATAACCCGACCCTATTTTGATAAATAGGCTTTGGGACTTTATGTGGGGCGATATTTTGATGATTTTACAGAGAGGTAAGAGAAATATAGAGATTGGAAGAGGGAACCGAGCATTCTAATAATCTAATCTTGCCCAATTCATCAAGAATCAAGGAAGCTAGCCACTAGATTATCATCCATCCGGGTAAGTCCTACTTCTAAAGCTTTCAACAAGAGGTTAAAAGTTCAAATATAGATGGTAAGGTTAGAAAGAAGCCATGTATGTGCACTAGGTTGTATTATGTGGGATGAATTAACTATTTTGGGTAGTTTCTTGTAGAAATTGGTTGATAAAATAAGGGGTTTCCATTATAGAACCTTGTAGTCTATTTCACATGTTAGGAGTTTGATGAAATCCTTGAGAGAGCTGCACCATGAGAGTCTTTCTAATTATTAATCAATTTTTGCTATCTTCCTATACATTATTATTGCTAGAGGTATTGGTGAGTTGTAGTAACTTAAGGAAAGCTCAAACAAGGTATGTTGGCTAAACTTTCTCTCTCTCAGAATTGAATTCCATAATGTTTCTGTAAAGTTTAAGTGTGATCGGCTCAAAATCCCAAATTTCTACATTCTAGTTTATCCCTTATAAACTTATAAATTTGATTATTCCAAATGATCTTTATATGAAAATTTAGATGTTTAAAGTATGGTTTGTTTATTAAGTTGGTATTTCTTTGAGCTGTATGGTAAATGAAAACTAGTATACCAATTGGGCTAGGAAAACTCGATATGCTTAATACTCTTAATTGCTCCTAGATGTACCTAATGTCTTGATTGACTATGTCTCATTGTTGACAATCTATAAAGATGTTTAAAAATGAATTAAATGAATTGGGGAAAATGAGTGTGGATAACTTGACAAGAACTTAAAGTTATAATTGTGCCTAGTGATGCCTTTAAAATGAGAAGATCAAGGAAGAAGTCACCAAACAAGTCAAAGCCTAGTTCCTCAGGGTAGTGGAATATCCAAAATGGTTGGCCAACATTGTACCAGTGCCAACGAAGAATGGGAAGGTCAGCGTCTATGTCGACGACCTGTACCTCAATCGGGCCAGTCCGAAAGATGACTTCCCCTTGTCGAACATACACATCCTGATCGACAACTGTGCCAAGCACGAGTTGCAGTTATTTGTTGATTGTTTTGCCGGATATCATCAAATATGGATGGATGAGGAAGACGTAGAGAAAAAAACTTTCATCACGCCGTAGGGAATTTATTATTATAAGATGATGCCGATAGGATTGAAGAATGCTGGGTCCACCAACATGAGGGCCATGAATACTATTTTCCATGACATGATACACAAAGAGATTGAGGTGTATATAGACGACGCCATCATCAAATCTAAGAAAGCCACTAACCACATGAAAGATCTGAGGAAGTTCTTCAACAGACTGAGAAGGTAGAACTTGAAACTAAATCTCGCCAAATGTGCATTCGGGGTTCCTGCCGAAAAACTACTTGGGTTCATCGTAAGAATAGAACTGGATCCGTCAAAGGTCAAAGCCATTGAAGAATTGCCACCTCCCAAGAACAATAAAGAGGTTATGAGTTTATTTAGGAGACTCAACTATATCAGCGGGTTCATAGCACAATCCACTGTCATTTTTGAACCAATCTTTAAGATGTTGAAGAAGGATGCCGCCACTAAATGGACTAATGATTGTCAAAAGAACTTGGACAGAATCAAGGAATACTTGTCAATGCCGCCAGTCCAGGTTTTGCCCGAATTGGGTAGACCGCTATTGCTCTACCTTGCAGTACTGGATAGGGCATTCAGTTATGTTTTGGGACAACATGATTAAACAGGGAGAAAGGAGCAAGCCATATACTATCTTAGCAAGAAGTTCACCCCGTATGAGGTCCGGTATTCCCTTCTAGAAAGCACCTGTTGTGCTCTGACCTGGGTAGCTCAGAAGTTGAGACATTATTTCTGTGCCTATACCACTTACCTCATATCAAGGATGGACCCATAGAAGTACATCTTTCAGAAGCTCATGCCTAGGGGCAAGCTAGCCAAGTGGTAAATCCTGCTAAGTGAATTCGATATTGTCTATATGACCCAGAATGCGATCAAAGGACAAGCACTAGCCGATCATCTTGCTGAAAACCCCGTGGGTGGAGAATACAAGCCTCTAAAGACGTATTTTCCTGATGAGGAGGTCTATTTCATAGGAGAAGACATTGCAGAATCCTATGATGGCTGGAGAATGTTCTTCGACGGAGTAGCAAACTTTAAAGGAGTTGGCATAGGAGTAGTTCTAGTCTCATAAATAGGCTAGCATTATCCGGTGTCCGCAAAACTCAGGTTCCAGTGCACCAACAACATGACCGAGTACGAAGCATGCATATTGGGGCTCTAGCTGGCCATTGATGTAAATGTTCAGGGTTACTAGTGATCAGGGATTTTGACTTACTCATACATTAGGTTCGAGAAGAGTGGGCAACCAAGAACTCCAAGATACTCCCATGGTTGCATCACATATAGGAGTTAAGGAAGAGGTTTATAAAGACAAAATTCCGGCATGTCCTCAGAGTTCAGAATGAGTTCGTTGATGCATTGGCCACTTTATCATCCATGATTCAGTATCCAGATAAGAACTTCATTGACCCTATCCCAGTAAAAATCAAGGATCAACCTACTTACGGTGATTATGTCGAGGAAGAAGAAAATGTAAAACCATGGTTTAATGACATTAAGAAGTATTTGTCAATAGGAGAATCTCCCGAACTTGCAAACACTACTTTAAAGCGCACACTGTGGAGGTTATCCAATCACTTCTTTCACATTGGAGGAATCCTATACATGAGGACTCCCGATTTGGGATTACTAAGGTGTGTCAAAGCAAAAGAAGCATCCTGGTTGTTGGAAGCAGTTCATGGAGGGACGTGTGGTCCACATATGAATAGTTTTGTGTTAGCTAAAATAATACTCCGAGCCGGGTATTTCTAGATGACTATGGAGACGAACTGCATGCAGTATGTTCGAAAATACCATCGCTGCCAGATTCACGTAGACATGATAAAGGTGCCTCCTAACAAGCTCAATGCAACAAGCTCACCATGGCTGTTCGCCGCTTGAGAATGGATGTCATCGGATCTATCGATCCTGCCACATCAAATGGCACAGGTTCATTCTAGTGGAAATTGATTATTTCACCAAATAGGTTGAAGCAGCATCATATAAGGCAGTAACCAAGATGGTTGTGGCAAACTTTGTCCGCGAGCGTATCATTTGCCTGTTCGGCATCCCAGAGTTAATCATCACTGATAATGGTTCAAATCTCAACAGTGATCTGATGAAGTCAATGTGTGAAACCTTCAAGATCAAGCACAAGAATTCTATAGCATACGGAGCTCAAATAAATGGAGCTGTAGAAGCGGCCAACAAGAACATCAAGAAGATACTGAGGAAAATGATAGAAAAAACAAGCAGTGGCACGAAAAGCTATCCTTTGCTTTATTAGGATACCGTACCACAATCAACATATCAATAGGGGAAACACTCTATATGTTGGTTTGCGGTACCAAGGCAGTCATCCCAACCGAAGTAGAGATTCCCTCCCTAAGGATTATGCAAGAAGCAGAACTTGACGATGTAGAATGGGTAAAAAGTTGCTATGAACAGTTAGCCCTTATATATGGAAAAAGACTGAATGTTGTTTTCCATGGTCAATTGTATCATAGTAGCATGTCCACAGCCTTCAACAAAAGGGTCAGACCGAGACAATTCACACCGAGGTAGCTGGTGCTGAAAAAGATCTTCATGTATCAGGGTGAGGCCAAAGGAAAATTCTCCCCTACTTGGCAAGGCCCGTACATGGTTCACCAGGTTCTAACCGGAGGAGCCCTCATACTTGCAGAGATGGACGGAAAAGTTTGGCCAAAGCCGATCAGTTCAGATGTAATAAAGCAATACTATGTGTAACCATTATGATTGCTTTATGATGTAATTTGAATTACACCCGACCCGATTCCCATTTAAGAGGGGACACGTAGGCAGCCCTATGGGTTTGGTCATAATTTAATAAAATCTTCATTTCCCCTGATATTGTAAAATGGGGCAGAATTTTGAAGAAGACACTCAAAATTCCGAAGTTGACTTTCTGCCATTCATCACGCGCAGTCGTCAGAGGCACCAACCCAGTAAACTGGGGCAGAATTTTGAGGAGGACACTCAAAATTCTGGAGCAAAATAGGTCGCAATATCTTGAACCGCGTCGCAGTCGGTGGTTCATCTAAAAGAAAATCGTTTTTTTAAATTATTATATGTATACATCATATTTAAAAAAAAAATTATGCATGGCTACTATCAAAATTACTTTGTTTAGAAGTGCTACCCCAATGAAAACAAAAGCCGTATAGGACGAGCGAGGTCCACATGAAGACGAACTAACCTTCCCCCTTTACAAAACTCACAATCTTTCTTTGAATGTAGGTACCCCAAAACATAGAACCGTCTGATGCAGTTACATACTCATATTTTGCACGAGTACAATTCTCAGAATCATCGCTTACTTACAAGTGCTATCAGCACATGACCTCCCCCGCGGCCACAATGACAACTAACTATCAGCTATCACCTCTCAGCTAAGAAATTTCGTTACTCTTCAACTTTTATTTATTTCATTGCATAAGGCTATCTTTCTACCTTCCTAGTTTAAGCTCTACCTACATCTTTCATTTCCTTGCATTGCATAAGGCTATCTTTCTGTCTTTCGAGGTTGAGCTTTACCTTCATCCTGCATTTCCTTGCATTGCATAAGGCTACTCTTCTGCCTTCCGAGGTTAAGTTGTACCTCCATCCTACATTTCCTTCGATTGCATAAGGCTACACTTCTACCTTTCGAGACTAAGCACTGTCTTCATTTTGCGTTTCCTTGCATTGCATAAGGCTACCTTTCTGCCTTCCGAGACTAAGCACTATCTCCATCCTGCATGGCTAAAGTATCACCACATCTTATTTGCGTCGGCTAAAAGACCGCCAGCTTTATTTAAATTCCTATCAGCTGAAATATCACCATTTATATTTATGCTACGTATCGGCTAAAATATTGCCAACTTTATTTAATTCTCCGTATCGGCTGAAAGATCACCAGTTTATATTTAAATCTCTGTCGGCTAAAATATCACCATCTATACTTATGCTTTGCAGCGGCTGAAATATCGCCATTTATATTTATGCTTTATATCGGCTAAAACATCGCTAACCTTATTCAGTTCTATATAGCGGCTGAAAGATCACCAGTTTATATTTAAACCTTTGTCGGCTGAAATATCGACATTTATATTTATGCTTTACATCGGCTGAAATACCGCCAAATCCTGCATTTCATAGGCTGAAATACAACCAAACTGTCCAAGGGCGTCATTGTTCGGAGGCACCATTTTCATTGCCCGAGAATGCCATGTCATGGCCTGAGGACCCCACTTTATATTTTGCAAATGATTATTCAAAGACATCATGGTTTAGAGGAACCATTGTCATAGCCCGAGAACATCATTTCATAGCCTCCTAATCCTTCATTATGCACTTCATGGCCCAGGACTTTATGGTCTGAGGACATCATCCTAATCGTCCAAAGACAGCATTGATGGTCCAACGGGAACTTGTATCACATTTAAATTATGCATGATATGCTTGTATTACTTAATTACAGGTATATCAGCTAGCAATGGCTATTACAGCAGGAGGGATCTCGCTCAGGTTCTCGCAGCCCTTCAGTCCCTGACAATCCTTCCCAACCTAAATATTGCATCCGTCTTTTTCAAAACCTCCATCGGCATATTCCATCGATTTATCCTGAACTACATATAGCCTGATTCCTATAAGACCAGGGATATGTAGGCAGCTTAGGAACTAGAGCTCGGTCAAAACCTTTGCAAGTCATTCCTCTCGATCAATATTGATCATCATATCTTTACCCGACAACTCTTTCGTCCTTCCCGGGTAACGAGGGCAGTTGTTGATACCCAATTTTACCCTATCTATTTTTATAGTCAAAATATTCTCAAAATAGTATGTACATGTGTATATAAGTATGCCCAAGAAATTTTGACATTTTTTCTAATTTTTAAATTTTTAAAAAATCATTTTATTATTTGTTTTAACAGTACAAAATCCAATAATTATTCTCAAAGCTATCATTTGGTGAGTAATTTATTTCCATCCTCATATTTACAGCACAATGTTATTAAGATAATTTTTTGACATATTTTTATTAATCTATTTGATATTTTAAAGCTAAAATTGCATAAAATTGCAATTATAGCCTAATATTACGATTAATAGCATCTTACAATCATAAAATTGCTCTCAGTATTTATAAATTAACGTTTTCATATTATTAATCAATTCAGTACTTTTAATTTGTTTTAAAACTTATTTTAACTATTTTAATTAAATTAAAAGGAAAAAATTGGTTATTTAACGTATAGCCTATTTATATTTCAATTATAGCCATATTGAACCCCCAATTGACCTAATCTAGACAGGCCCAATTCTTAAAATCAACCCAAGCCCTATCCCAATTGAAATTACCCAACCGGATCTCCCATTCAATCACAGCCGTTGATCTTTCTCAAAAACATCCTTTCCTTTTTAATTTATCGACTACCCCCAACCCTAATTCATTTCCCTCTACCCGCCCCACCTTGAATCCCCTTCCTCTCCCATTCTCTCTACAATCCTTAGTCGCCACCACCCATGCTAACCCTATTCTCTGCAATTCTTGCCGGTTTCAATGGCTTCTCCAGCCATGAAGCTCTCACACTCACCTACTATCATTCCTGTGTGCTTGGCATTTGAAGTTTTGAGGCTAGACATCAAAGGTCTCCACCCAGACCTCCGCCAACATGAGGTTTCTAGCAATCTCCCGCCGGTCTACGGCACATATTTGCCTCCTAAGCCTGTTTCTAGTCTTATCCAACTTAGATCGTACATTTTCGAAGCCTTTCTCATTCTAGGGTTCATCTGAAACCCTAACTATCGAGGTTCTTCTCCGATTATCTTCAAGATCTGTGTATATTAATGCTTTATCTTGAGTTTTTAAGAGGTTTCCCCAACTTCTCTTTAAAGGATATTTACTTTCAAAGTTGTTTCTTTCTGATTTAGGGTTTCTGGAAAATCTTTAAATGTTCTCCGACTTTTCTTCTCCCTTTCGTGTGTATGTTATATGTTCTTATGTTTTCTTTTATCCATATCCTTCTACTATGTTTTTTGTATGTTGTTCTTTTTTTTTTCTTCTCTACCATGTTTCTAGGCTGTGTTTTCACATGTTATAATCTGCTTAAGAATATTTTCCTCTATTGTATCTCATTGTGTTTCAAATTAATTCCCTTACCTTATTATCATTGAACCTTCTACTGTATCTGCTTGTTTCTCTTCTTTGCATTAGGTTCAAGTTCAAAACTCTAGGATTTGGGGTTTTTGGTGTGTTTGGACTAGGGTCCTATTTGAGCCCTAGACACTCTTAAACTCACTTAGAATCCATGTAGTGAGTTTGAAACATTTTGTGTATGAATTCTTCTATACTGGACTCTTCTGATTAGCATGACAACCCCATTTATATGTGTTAAAATCTTTCCTCAAAAGGTTATCCAATTTGTGTTCGAATCAGAATCATTTTTTTGGGGTTAATTGATTGTTACTGAATCTTCTTAAGTAAAACCACTCTTTACCTTTTTCTGACTTGGTTCATTCATACAAAATAAAATTTACTCATGATTGCTTGGTTGTCAATTGATTTCCTTTCCTTAATTTGCACAACCATATACTGTCAAAACCTTTTTCTTAAATAACTATTATGTATTTACCCTTCTTGCATTACTTTAAAAAGTGTTTACTTAACCTCTTCCCTTATTTACCATGCCCGTTTGAAATCAGAATCCCTTAATTAAAGTGAAACCTTGTGTAATTGATTTTCAAACTATTTCTTACCTATTTTTGCTTATTTTCTGCACTATAAATACATGACATAATTTTCTAACACACACGATTATATACAGAAATCCAACTCTCTCTTCTAATCTACACTCTTACTTCTCGATTGCACTTTTGGCTTTCATAAGTCTACGGTTTCTCCCTACTTGCTTCTTTGAACTGGTATGCTCTAAAATTAATTACAGTATCTCTTCTAATATGTTTATTTACAGTCTGTTCATCAATGCCTGCCTTCAATTCTCTGTAAAGTTAATTTTAAAGTATCTATGCGCTTTGTCTGTTCTTTCTTTGTTCCTGTTGCTAGTGCAAACAATTGCTCCCATACCCCCATTCCCCTATGTGTGCTGAGTTAAGGTATGGCCTGGCAGCATCCCAATTGATGTCCAGGGCTGAACCTGACCTTCAATAAGGTCCAACTCCCCCATTCTAAGGTTGATAGGCTGGTTAGGGATATCCCAGCATCCCAGTTGCTAGGCATGACCACCAGCCTGCCATGGACTCCCCCGTAATTCCCTTCAATTGCACTTACACTTAATCCTAGACTTTAAAATCTGCCCCCCTCCTATGAGCCTTGCCTTGGGACCTTGAGTTTCCTCTGAACTTGGACATTTGAGGGCTGGCCCTTTAACACTGCACTATAATCTATTCTGCAAATGATATTTGTGGTGTAAGAATTGCCTAGAACTCTTGAAGTTCCTTCGAACTTTGACACATCCCAAATATGACAAAGGCCTTGAAAATTCGATCGTGGAAGTTGGTTTATCTCAGATTATTAGACGTTGAGTCTGGATTAGGCTGATTATATGGAGATGCAATCACTGATGTAATTTTATTTCTTTTGATTTATTTGGTCTGTAATAAACTTTGTAATAACTACTAGGTATAGTGAAAGGGGTTGGGATTGAATTCATGCCAAAGGGGTAGAAATCATGTTCATGGAATTATTACTTTCAAATCATGCATAAAATCATGTTCATAGGATTATTACTTTCAAACTCTGCATTTTCACATAGATAACATGTATATAGGATATTTACTCTTTCAAATTCTGCATTTTCACCTAGAAATCATGTTCATAGGGTTGTCACTTTCAAATTCTGCATTTTCACATAGAAACTATGTTCATAGGGTTATCACTTTCAAATTCTGCATTTTTACATAGATACCATGCTCATAGGTTTTTCTGCACTTCATTATAATACCATGTCAATAAATTGATGCTGAAGCTACGTATATTGTATAGATAATATGCCTACATGAGTTCCTACATTTGCATATGCATCTATCACTAGGCAAGCCTGCTTATAGGAATTAAAAAAATTAATTACATATAGACGACCTGCCTATAAGATCTCTGTATAACAATAAATAGTGGTAAAATCAATAGCACCTAGACAGCATGACCATAGGAGTCATCAACTAAATCTAAATCGCTTACTCGCCCCTTAAGTTTAAAATTAGTGGTAATTTTCAAACTCTCGTAGAGCTTACAACTGATAACTTTTTGCAATAAGTTATTGCTCCGTTACTGAATTAATAGATGTCATGTCTATAGATCTCATTCCGCATATGACAATAGTTAAGTAGTTAATAAACTATCAGTTTTCGACAACTACATCTAAGCAGGACTAATTTGGACTCCCTATCTAGGAGATATATGGTAAATCAATACTTCCTACGCTAATTTTAATCAAGGACCTAAACAGTATGTGTAAGACATGCTAAATAATTCGTTTCTTTAAGTGAGGAGGCGTACTTGAGCCTTTAATTGTTTCTTATTTCCCCATTAACTGCCTTGTGTGTTTTGGTTGTCGCCCTAGAATTTTATCCTTTTAAAATCTCTGAAAAGCGAAGCTCCCTTCCTTTTAGGATTAGTAGTCCTAAGCGCCTCCGGGACTGATAGATGGGATGGGTAATAGCATGCAGTAGGTAACGATACCATTATGCGCTTAATACCTTAATGGGGTGGGAAGTAGGGATGACAATGGGGCGGTGTGGATGCGGGGCGGTGCGGGTTTAAACGTTGGTGGTGCGGTGCGGGTTTGAGAATTTATGGTTGTGAGGTGGGGCAGTGCGGGTTCAATTTTCAAATAAAAAAAATAATGCGTGACGGGGCGGGTCGCGGGTGGGAATTTAATACATAGTACAGTAATCCTCTATTAGGTGCTTCACTTAATTACGATATTCATTTTCAACTTTCTTTTCCTCTTGAAACAGTTCCCATTTCGGACAATTTATATCAACTGTAGCATTTAAAAATCCATACTCCATTTTCTTTATTTAAATGAAAAGGGTCATTTGCCGCTCTAATTTATCTAAATGAATAATTAATTTTTACATCTGTACTATCTTTGGCTTCACTGAAGATGTTCTATGTAATGTAAGGTAAGGATCTTTACATAATTATCAAAATGCACATTGTTTTGATTTTGAAAAGGCAATAGATCTTCTGTTCTAGTGTTCTTCGAGTACATATTCAGGCAATCTTTGAAAGAAATCATCTCAGTTGCTAAAAATTTCCAACGTCTTCCTAAAAATAATCTTTTGCTATCAATTGCTTTACTTAGCAAAATCACAAATAGATGTAGAGATTTGAGAAAATTGACGACAATCAAAATCGCAGTTGGGGGTGGAGTTTAGTTGTTCTATAGGAAAAATCACTAGATTTAGAGGCAAAATATGAAAATTTAAGAACAATTTGGATATAATTAACTATTTTGTTAAAAAAGTTAGATTTAAGTCTAGCTTTCTAAAATTAAAGAACTTTTATAAATTAAAAAAAATTGCGGGTGCGGGGCGGGGCGGGGCGGGTGGAATGCGGGGCTGGTGAATACGGATTTAAATCCTATGCGGGGCGGGGCTGAGCGGGGCGGGTTTAAATTTTGCGGGTTTAGACAGAACCCGCCCCTCACGCGCACCGCACCGCGCCGTCTGCCACTCCTAGTGGAAAGGGTAGACGTGGAAATGTTGATCACACTATAACACCATGCGTACGATTGGCTACTAGTGTTGTGTGGATGATCCATGTGGTTTAATAACTTAGGACCCTTTTCTTTTATGTAACTTTGTTAAATATCAATAAAATTCTATTTTTTTTGTTTCAGCTACCCAAGACACATCTCTAATTTTACTGCACATCCTTTTCTTCTAAATTTTCTGTTTATTCATGTCTTGTTTAATTTTCTGCACTTACACCCTTCCTCAAACAAATTGTTAGATCATCTAGACCTTGATTCCAACATGCTTGTTACGTATCTATTTGCAATCCTTATATGTGAAATTATTTCTATACTTATTTGCATTAAAGTCACAACATAGCTTGGCCGGGAACCATATTAGTGGATCTTAAGGGGTGCCTAACACCTTACTCTCGAGATAATTTCTTGCCCTTACCTGAACTTTGGTTTTCAAACTCAAAACCCTTAGTGTCCTAATGCACTTAATCATTAGGTGGCGACTCTTCAAATCCAAAAACCCAATTCCCAAACGGGAATAGAGTTATCTTCCCAAATGGCATAAACCCGATTTTGCGAGAAAAAGGGGGCGTCGACATATAGCAGGACATAGTAGAGGAAACACCAGAACATAGTAGAAAGCATATGAGAACATAATATGGAAAACATGGTAGAAGAAACACAAGCGTGAAGCATATAGAACACAGTAAAGAACATTTAAGAATGAAGTACAAAACTTAGTAAAAGAACATGCAAGAACATGGTAAAAGAAAAAGCACAAGAATACAGTAGTAAGCATACGAGAATATGATATAGGAAACACAGTAAGATAAACATACAAGAGCCTAATAAAGTAGAGGCAAATACACATGAATGACGAAGAAGGAAAATCATAAAGCACTTAAACATTTTCTAGAAAACGCTAAATCGGAAAAGAAAGGTTTTGAAAGTAATTTTTAAAAGAAAAATTAGGGAAATCATTTGAAAACTCAAGTAGAGCACAGATAGATAATAGATCTAAGAAGAATCAGAGTAAACCTCGAAAGGTTAGGGTCTCAGAAGAACTTTAGAATGAGAAGGCTTTGAAAAGTCACCGATCTGAGTTGGAAAAGATAGAATCAGGCTCAGAAGACCAGGATACGCATGGGCAAGGCCGCAAATGGCCGTGAAACCTCAAGCTGGAAAATGTCAGGGGGAAAACCTTCGACGTCAGACCTTGAATCTTCAGGTATTATGTGTGTAAGAGCAAAGGGAGTGAGTTTAAGACTTCTATGGCCTGAGAAGCCAAGGATTCTGGTGGCTTCAAGGTTGAAGACGGTGAGAGGCGGCTAGGGTGAGGGAATGTTCGAGTGAGTTTTGAGAGAGGAGAGGCTTTTAGCGGCAGCAGATTATCGAAAATGAAATATTGTTAGGGGGTTTGGTAAATTAAAAAAGAAAGGGGGAATTATGGTTGTTGATCAAAACGATCAATGCCATGGATCAAAAGGGGAGCCGGCTAGGTTGGATCAAATGGCTGAGCGGTCGGGTAATTTAGGAATTTGGCTTGTCCAACTAAGATTGAAATTGGCATTTAATTGGGGGTTGATTTGGGCTACAATTGAAATTAAATAGGGCTAATATTTAAATAGATATTTTTCCCTTTTTATGTTATTAAAATAGTAAAATAATTTCTAAAAACAAATTAAAGGTACTAAATAATTAACAACCCACCCGGCTCTCCTTTTTATTATATATATATATATATATATATATATATATAGTGGAATCAAATTTGGTAATGTTAAACGCAATTAATTCTTAAAATAGGCTAATAATGCAATTATATGCAGTTAGCTTTTAAAATACTAAATAAATTTGTAAAAATTACCTTAACTATATTTTGGGATAAGTATGAGAATAATATAAATTAATTACCAAAATAATAATTTGAGCAATAATTATTGGTTTTTGTATTGCTTAAATAGGGCAATAATTTAATTTAAAACTCTTTTAAAAATTAGGAAAAAAACTAAAACATTTGGAAACACTTATATATGCATACATATGCTATTTTTAAAGTATTTAGCATATACAAATATACAAGAAAAAATTGGGTATCAACAACTGCCCCTATTTACCCGGAAAGGATGAAAGAGTTGTCGGGTAAAGACATGATGGCAAATTTTGCCCGAGTGAAATGATTTGAAGAGGTTGATCGTGCTCTAGTTCCCGAGCTGCCTACATATCCCTTGTTCTTAGAGGAATAAGGTCATATGTAGTTCAGGATCCGTCGGCGGAATATGCCGATGGAGATTTTCCAAGAATGGACGCGATATCCAGGTTTGAGATGGATGGTTAAAGCTTGATAGAGCTGCGGGAATTAGAGTGGATCGTTCCTGCTGAGATGGTCATTGCTAGTCGATTTACCTGAAAATAATCAATGCAAGTGTATATTGTGCAAAAAATTTAAACGTGATGCAGGTTCCCGACGGACCATGAATGTTGTCTTTGGACGGTTAGGATGACGTCCTCAGACCATGACATCCTGGGCCATGAAACATATGATAAAGAATTCGCAGGCCATGAAATGATTGTCTCTGGCTGTGAGAATGATGCCTCTGAGCTATGATGCCTTTGAATAATGATGTACAAAAGCTAAAACGGGTCCTCAGACCATGGCATGGTGTTATTGGGCTATGCAAATGGTGCCTCCAAACAATAATGCCCTTGGAAAATTTGGCAATCTTTCAGCCCATGAAAGCGTAAAATAAAGTGGCGATCTTTTGGCCGTGCAAGATATAAATAAAGGTGGCGATATTTCAGCCATGAAAATTTAAGCAAAATGGTGATGTTTCAGCCATACAAGATTTAAATGAAGGTGGCACTATTTCAACCATGAAAAATGTAAGTAAAATGACGATCTTTCAGCTGATACATGATTTAAATGAAGTGGCAATATTTCAGAAAATGTAGATGGAGACAAAGATTAGTCTCGGAAGGCAGAATAGTAGCCTTATGCAATGCAAGAAATGCAGATGAAGACAGAGCTTAGTCTCGGAAGGAATAATAGTAGCCTTATGCAGATGGAGACAAAGCTTAGTCTCGGAAGGTAGAATACTATCCTTATGCAATGCAAGAAATGCAGATGGAGCTAGAGCTTATCCTCGAAAGGTAGAATAGTAGCCTTATGCAATGTAGGAAATGCAGACGGAGGTAGAGCTTAACTTCTGAAGGCATAATAGTAGCTTTATGCAACGTAGGAAATATATATGGAGATAGAGCTTAACCTCAAAAGGCAGAATAATAGCCTTATGCAATACAAAAAATGCAGATGGAAGTAGAGCTTAACCTCGGAAGGCAGTAGCCTTATGCAAGCAACAAAAGGAGAATAGTAATAAAACTTCTTAGATGACAGCTGGTAGCTGATTATGATATTGTTGCTGCCGAGGATATTGTATGCAGATAGCAAATGCGAATAGGTGTAATGGTTCTGAGAGTTGTATTACTGAATAGTATGATTGCATAATATATTTGATTATTTTATGACTTGGGGTGCCTGCATCCGAAAAAAATTGTGAGTTTTGTAAAAGGGAAAGATTAGTTCGTGTCCCCGCTGACTTTGCTTGACCTGATCGGCTCTGATCGGTTAACACGATATGCATCATAGGGGTAGCATTGCTGAACAAAGCGATTTTGTTAAAAAAGATACATAAGTTTGTTAAAGATATGACATAAGCGTATATTTGAGAAATAGTTTTTTTAGATGAACCGACGACTGTGACGTGGTTCGGGACATTGTAATCTCTCTAGCTCTAGAATTTTGATGGTCCTCCTAAAAATTCTGCCCAGTTTAATGGGTTGATACTTCTGACGATTGCTTGCGATGATCGGCTGAAGTTACTTCGGAATTTTGAGGGTCATCTTCAAAATTCTACCCCAGTTTCCAATTGTAGGGGGAAATGATAATTTTATTGAATTGTGATCGATCCTATAAGGATACCTATGTATCCCCTTTTAAACAGGAATCATGTCAAATGTAGTTCAAATTACATCATATATGGAAATTATGAAGTTACACACAGTAGCGCTTCATTGCATCTGAGTTAATTAGTTTTGGACAAACTTCTCCGTCAATTTCTGCAAGTATAAGCATTCCTCCTGTCAGAACCCGATGAACCATGTATGGGCCCTGCCAATTGGGAGAGAATTTCCCTTTGGCTTCATCTTGATATGGAAAAATTTTCTTGAACACCAGCTGCCCCTGTGTGAACCGTCTCGGCTTGACTTTCTTGTTGAGAGCTCTGGACATTCTGTTTTGATAAAGCTAATCGTGGCAAACTGCATTCATTCTCTTCCTATCTATAAGAGCCAGCTGCTCGTAGCAATTTCTCACCCACTCTGAGTCGTTGAGCTCAGCTTCACGTATGATCCTTAAGGAAGGAATCTCTACTTCGATGAGAATTACAACTTTCGTACCATAAACCAACATATAGGGAGTTGCACTAGTTGTTGTGTGGACTGTTGTGTGATACCCCAATAAATCAAATTATAGCTTCTCATGCCACTAATTATGCTTCTCTACCATTTTCCTCGGTATCTTCTTAATATTTTTGTTGTCGGCTTCTACGGCTCCGTTAATTTAGGGCATGTAGGCTGTGGAATTCTTATGTCTGATCTTGAAGTTTTCACACATAGCTTGCATTAAGTCACTGTTGAGTTTGGAGCCATTATCGGTAATGCTTCACTCTTGAATCCCGTATCGACAAACAATGCGGTCGCGGACAAAGTCTTCCACAACTTTCTTAGTCACTGCTTTGTAAGATGCTGCTTTGACCCAATTGGGAAAGTATTCAATTTCCACTAGGATGAATCTATTCCAGTTGGAAGCGGCAGGCTCGATTGGACCAATATCATCCATTCCCTAAGCGGCTAATAGCCATGTTGAGCATGTTGCATTAGATCATTTGGTGGCACCCTTATCATGTCTGCATGTATCTGGCAGCGGTGGCATTTTTGGACGTACTGGATGTTGTCTGTATCCATGGTCATCCAAAATAACCAGCACTGAGTATCTTTTTGGCAACGCAAATCCGTTCATATATGGACCACAGGTCCCGGCAAGAATTTCCTCTAGCAGTTTAGATGCTTCATAAGCGTCGACACACCTTAGTAATCCCAAATCCGGAGTCCTTCTATACACGATTCCTACGTTGTGAAAAACATTGTTGGACAATCTTCGAAGTGTGCTCTTCTGAGTAGGATTTGCAAGTTCCGGGTATTCTCCTTTTACCAAATATTACTTGATGTCGTGAAACTAAGGTTTTCCATCTACTTCTTCTTCGACATGAGCACAGTAAGCTGGCTGATTATGGATTTTCACCAGAATAGGATCAATGAAGTTCATATCTAGAAGTTGTATTATGGATGACAGGGTAGTCAATGTATCGGCAAACTCATTCTAGACTCTGGGAACATGCTGGAGCTCTGTCTTTGTGAACCTTTTCCTCAACTCCTATACATGGTGCTGATAAGGGAGTATCTTGGAGTTCTTGGTTTCCCATTCTCCTCGTACCTGATGTATAAGCAAATATTAATCTCCAATTACTAGCAATTCTTGAATGTTCATGTTAATGGCCATCTTCAGCCCTAAGATGCAAGCTTCGCACTCGGCCATATTGTTGGTGCAGGGGAACATGAGCATGGCAGATACCATATAGTGCTCACCAATTTTTGATAGTAGGACTGCCCATATGCCAATTCCTTTGAAATTTGCTGCTCTGTTGAAAAACATTCTCCAACCGCTATAGGATTCAGCAATATCCTCTCCTATGAATAATACATATTCATTTGGAAAATACATATTCAGGAGCTCATATTCTCCATCCATATGGTTTTCAGCTAGGTGATCTACTAATGCCTGTCCCTTGACTATTTTCTAAGTTACGTAGACAATGTCTAATTCACTCAATAGGAACTGCCACTTGGTGAGCTTGCCAGTGGGTATGGGCTTCTGAAAGATGTATTTCAATGGATCCATCCTTGATATGAGATACATAGTATAGGTATAGAAGTAATGTCGCACCTTCTAGGCTACCCAAGTTAAAGCACAGCAGGTGCGTTCTAACAGAGAATATCGAGCCTCGTACGTAGTGAACTTTTTGCTGAGATAGTAAATGGCATGTTCTTTCTTTCTTGTCTCATCATTCTGCCCCAGGACGCAACCGAAGACACCATCCAACACTACGATGTAGAGTAGCAGAGGTCTCCCTGGTTCAGGCGGGACCAAGACTGGCGAGGTTGACATGTATTCTTTGATTCTGCCGAAATTTTTCTGGAAGTCATCAATCAATTCAGTGGCGGTATCCTTCTTGAACACCTTGAAGATCGGCTCACAGAAAACTGTAGATTGTGCTATGAATCAGCTAATATAGTTAAGTCTCACCAATAAACTCATTACGCCCTTCTTGTTCTTTGGTAGTGGCAATTCATGAATGGCTTTGATTTTCGACGGATCCAGTTCTATTCCCCGGTGACTCATAATGAACCCCAGCAATTTTCTATGATGACCCAACCCGTCGTCTCATGTGTTACTACTCCTTTTCCCCCATTTTATGCATCTATATGTTTTGTTATCAGCGTTTGGCGTGTTGGAGTTTATTTGGATTGGTTTTGATTGGAAATGAGACACTTAATGTCACGACCTAACCTTAGGAGGCGCGACTGACGCTCAATCAAGTGAACCCGACTGAGCAAGCCTTACCGAACGCTTTCTACCCCAACTCAATATGAATGTGAAACTCATGCCTTTGGTTAATTTGAACGATAATACACGGTGTATACCACATTACTAGTTCATTTTATATCATAAAAATTAGTCGTTCATAAGCTAGCTTCATGGATTCTATTAGAGTTACGTCTTAAGGAGATCGCAAGTTTTAGAATTACAACATATACATATAGCGGACTCCCAAAAAAACCATACATAACCCACACTAGTGTCTTTAGAGCCTCTAAAGATACAACAAATGAGCATGACTATGCCGGCAACAAGGCCCTGGCTATACCTTAAAATTGAAAAGCCGTAATAACAAAAGATACACCATGCAGCCCCATGGAAGAATAAGGGGCTCACCGAGACTTCAAGTAGATGAACGCTCCGCTACACACAGTCGACATAGTCCTCTATGGAGCCACCTACAATCATAATACGAATGTAGCGCCCCCGGTAAAATGGTCGTCAGTACATTTGAATTGTACTGGTATGTATAACTAAACACCATTTTACTAGAAATAACTGTCAAATAGATACAAGCAATTAATACGGGCAAATTAAAGAAACGATTCATATAACTCTTCATACAATTTCCACAACATCGATTAGGGCAATTCTGTCAGATGTTCACTACTGTTCTCATCACCACCGCTATCTCGAGCGGAATCCGGTCACGACCTGACCGGCTAGGTCACCTCATTGGAGGCATGGATTTCAATCAATATTTCATTTCCCTTATACGAGATTCAATATCAGCACATTTCCACCATGTGTGCGGCATGGTGTCCGATCACGACCCGATCGGCTAGGTTGCCTTGCCAAGGTATTTCTCCATCTCTCATTAGTCAACTCCTCCAAATCCTCATTAGTTTATAAGTTGTGGTCATAGATGCATATATCAAAGATATTTCAAGCTGAAATCACAGGTAAGTGAGCGCGTATCTAGCATGAATAATCCTTTGTTTAATTGTTGGCTTATAGCCCAAGTATTTCAACAAATAATTATAGTTTTCATCATTCTCTAATTATCAAGATTGGCACGTTATTCTCATTGAGGCACAACAAATGGTTATACTTTTCATCATTCTCTAATTATCCAGATTGGCACGTTGTTCACATTGAGGCACATCCTTCACGAATATGTATAGATATATGTAAATCAATTAATTTCACAATAAAAATTAATACACTAGCCAATTTAACTCTTACCACACGTCCGTAAACACCAATTGAGCTCGATTTCTAATAAAAGGGGGTTTTAGCCATACATACCACAATAAGTTTGTTCCTTACTCTTTCAAAATTTCCGGAACTCTTAGTGCTTCAATCTATTAAGCAAGAAATTTCGAATTAAAAATCGAGAATTAGAGACAAAACTGAAGTTCTAGCTTGGCTCGAGCATATCATCAAACACTAAAGGTGCATTGTGATCTTAGGCCCTTTTTTGTGAGGAATTTCTATCATCTTATACACCCAATTGCCTCCTTTTTAAATTTTACTACTTTCTAATACTCTATGGTACCATGCATGCAAGAGATTCATTCTCATACCCATGAATTACTTCCCTAATAACCCCATATGGCTAAGTTTGCAAATATGAGTTGAGGTGATGGAGCCTTACCTCTTGGGATGAAGATTCAGGAGCCTTCACTTGATTTTCTTGAATGATTTGGCCCAATCTTATGAAATAATTTGATGGGAGACTTTCCCTCTCTAAGAAACCTCTTCCTCTCTCTAGAATTGCTCAGATGAATGTTCAAAATGGGCTAGAACACTGGTTATATCGATATGGAAGTCGGGTTAAAATTTAGAAAATTAGAGCCCTGAGTCAACTATGCGGTCCATCTGCGACCGCAGAATTAACATGTGGTCCGCATAATGGACAGCAGAATGCTCCCAAAAAAACTAAACATTCTGACTCGGTCTGCGGTAAGAATGTGGTCCGTGTTTATGTTCTGCGGTCGCAAAGTGCACCGCCGAACTGACCTTCGCAAAATTCAAAGGAAAATATGCGACGACTATGCAGTCCGCATTTTTGATTATGCGACCGCATTTCTGACTTTAATTTTATCCAAAATTCTACCTCACTTTGCGGCAGGTATGCGGTCTGCATTTCGATTATGCGACCGCATTTCGACAACATTTCTGACTTCAATTTTATTCAACATTCTGCCTTACTCTGCGGCAGGTATGCGGTTCACATTTCAATTATGCAACCGCATTCTGGATCGCATTTCTCGCATTTATTCTCGAAACTTATTCTTGTCTTTTTAATGCATCATTCAATCCAATAAGCATTTTTACTAATTTCTAACACACGATCCTAACTTGACACCACGGGATCCGGGTTTTTGAGTAGGGATTTCACGGGGCCTTACACTTAGTCTGTTTAAGGAAGGGTTAAGTTGAAAAGTCAGCCGAACATTGACTTACGAGTTATTGGGCTCAGATGTGATTTTCGGTGATTCTGTTAGCTTCGAGGGATGATTTGTGACTTAGGAGTGTGATCGGAATTGAGTTTGGAGGTCTGGTGTAGAAATAGGCTTGAATTGGCGAAGTTAGTATTTCGGCGAATTCCGGTTGATAGGTTAGATTTTGATACGAGGGACGAAATGGAATTTTGAGAGTTTCTATAGCTTCGAGATGTGATTTTTGATGTGTGTGCAAAATTTCAGGTCATTCGGACGTCGTTTGGTTGGGTTTTTGATCGAATGCGTGTTTCGAAAGTTTTGAAGAAACTTAGGCATGAATCCAATGTGAATTGATGATTTAAGTGTTGTTTGATGTGTTTTGATGATTGGAACAATTTCATATGATGTTTTAAGATACGTTAGTGCCTTTGGTTGAAGTCGCGGGGGCCTCAAGGTGATTTCGAATGGTCAATCAGACCATTTTTGGACTTAAAGTGTCGCACGTTTTCCAGGTGTGGTGTTGCAAAATATTTGTGCTTCGCGATCGCGGGTGTAGTTTCGCGATCACAAAGAAGTTTTTTGGGAGGCAGGAAATTTGGACTATGAATTCGCTTTAGTGGCCACACGATCGAGTAGGGGAAGTTGGACAGCCATAACGTTTGCGTGTGAGAGGATCGCGGTCGCGTAGTATTAATTGGTAGTGCATCGCATTCGCAGAGCTTAAGTCGCGATCGCATTGAGTTATTTTGAGGAAGCTGGATTTTTGAGTTAAGCGATCGCGGGGCCTAGGTCGCGATCGCGTAGAAGCAAATGCTGGAACAGGGCAGTGAGTTTATAAACATTTCATCCGTGAGTTTTAGTCATTTTTCCTCTATTTTGAGAGCTCTGTGGGACAAATTGAAGAGGGATTCAAGGAGGATTGATTGGAGGTAAGTTCCTTGGCCTAAATACACGAGGTTATGATAGATTTAATATTGAAATTGGTGGAAATTCACCAAAAGGGGCAAAGCTAGGGCTTGAGTTTTGATATGTCAAATCTGGATTTGATAGGTCATTTGAGCTCGGATTTGGGAGTTCTTGGTATGTATGGACTTGTGGAGAGATGAGGAATCCGGTAATGTGAGTTTTGTAATTTTTCAAGATATGTGCCTGGGGCTCGGGTTTTGCTAGTTTCGAAATTTTTGCTATTTTTCGATTGTTTTTGATTGGGAATTATTTTCTTAGCATATTCTGATGGATTCACTCTGATTTTGGTTAGATTTGACGATCGTGGAGGGCAGTTTAAGGGCCAAAGGTGTCGCGAGCTAGTGATTTCGCCGATTTGAGGTGAGTAATACTTGTAAATGATATCCTGAGGGTTTGAAACCCCGGATTTGCAAATCATAGTGCTGTATTGAGGTGACTTGCACGCTGGATATGAGCGTGGGGATTGTGATCTGGTCCATCATGGTTGTGGATTTTACCGCATATTTGACTGAAACTACGTGTTATCATCATGATTTGGGCTGATTGCCAAATTTTGGGCTTCGTGCCGATTATTTGAATCCTTCAGGGATTGATATCACTGTTTTGCATTACTTGGCATGTTATTTGATCTCGGGCGATGCTTTTAATAGTGTTTTGCAAATTCAGCCATTTTTCATGATTTGAAAACTTAAATGATATTTTACTAACGTTTTGAGTTGAGAACTGCTATTTTATTATTGCCCAAGGGGTTTGTGTTCATTTCTGGACTGAGCATGGATCGGGCTGCGCACTGTAGCAGTGTTATAGTGATTTCTGGACATATGGATGGCTTGGGCTGCACGCCACAGTGGTGTTATATTGATATTGTGCTTGGGTGTTATATTGATATTGCGCTTAGGTGTTATATTGATATTGCGCTTGGCTTGACTAAATCCGCACAGTGAGCGCGAGTAGCAAAATGGATTGGGCTGCCGCCATAGCGGTCATATGCATTACATTGCACTTATGCATTGGTTCTTATTTGTATTACGTGTCATGACATTCAGCACTCTCATTTCATTGGCATCCATGCGACTTCTTGCACTGTCTACCAAATACCCTGGTGTTATTTGTTAATGAAGTGTTATGCCCGAGGGGCTGACTTAAGTGCTGACTTGCACTATCTGATTACGCATTCATTTGGTTAACTATCGAAAAAGATATTTTCAAAAGTGGTTTTAACTGAGCCCAGATATTTTCTAAAGGATTTCACGGTTTTACTATTTTCTCAAAGGGTTGCACTGTTCCATGAGTGATGGAGCTCTTTGGGTGGCTGGGAAAGTTGTCATATGCGGGTAGATCTGGAGAGTATGGAGGATTGTCCATTATTTTGTTAGGTGTTTGGTTAAGGACGGAGTCTAGGAAGCTAGGTGGTGGAGAGGGTGATGCTTTCCCGGCCATCCGTGTCTGATACATACCAGCCACATGTTGTCTTAACATTCTCACTTCTTCTGCCAACCCATTGTTCTGTTCAACCAGCTGTTTCTGCTCATCAGAACCAATCCACTCACTTCTGATGTTCTCTGCCATTGTTGTTTTTTTTTTGCTTTTATGTTGCAGGGATGAGTTACCACTTTGAAACCACAACCAACCACCTTTCTGGATATGAACACAACAAAGTGAAGCCATCACGTTAGCGTTAGGGCATTTGACAGATAGGTAAACGCACATCAGGCATGCAATGCAACTAGGTAGTTAAACCGTTCCATCATGCATTTGCTTCAGTTTACGTGCGTCATTCCGGCTTCTTATATCTGTGCTTCCCAAACTTTCCTGTATTATTTTTTTTCGTTTTTTTTGTTTTTTTTCTATTTCTCCTTTTTTGTTTTTTTTTTCTTTTTAGTGGTGGTCGAATCTTATGTGGATTTTCTACGTATCATGTCTCTGCGTGAATTAGACTGTGCGTAGTTCTGACCACAAGTGCGAAAAATACAGACATCATTTTTTGAATTTTCAATTAGCAAAATGTTCTATTACAAGGCAAGACATTTTTGAAAGGAAACTGGCAGACTTGATACAGACTACAGACTTTATGCGAAAAGGGAAACAAAAACTCGGATTGGCAATAGACTCTGAAGACAAGGAAAATACAAACTCAGACTATGCATGCGTTAAAGCTCAAAAAGTTTGTGCCCGCGAGGCGTCTTCCGGCCTTGACGTGGGCTTAGGTGCAAGATCCACTGCTAGTTGCTCTAGTTCATACATTGTCCCCTTGAAAAAATCATTACTGCTGAGAATAAGGTAGTGCGGGTCATGTCGTTACACATTCGGCACCTCCTAATGATAGCATGGGCGATGGTCTCAATCTTGTCCCTGGTTTAATATTTTTCTATGAACATGCGCCTTATTTGATCATTACGGGCCTCCAAAACCTGAGAATCCTGAAGATGCCGATTCTGCAGTTGCTGTATTTCATCTTCCATTCGGTCCAACAAGTCGTAACAGTGTCCCCTTTCGGTTTCGAAAGCTTTGGCTTGCTCAACTGCTTTGTTCTCAAGGGTGGTTGTTTTCTTTTTCATATTGGCAATGATCTTTTCATTATCCCTATTCACCTGCTCTAAGTATCATGCGCGCACTTCTGCTCTTTTGGCCCATTGTGCCCGGAGTTGTGCTATGGTACCCTCGAATTTTTTCAGAGCCTTCCGGCACTCAATGATTTCCTTCTTCAGTCCATTTATCAATCTTTTGTCTGGCCGACTCCTTGGTTGGTTATCAGCATTTATTCTCATTTATCGATTTTGGGCCTTCAGTGCCTCATTTTCTGGGGCCAACTTGTTCTTTTCCCCTTTATCGGCACCTACTTGCACACTATTTTCGAACATCAGGTCCCTAATCTGTTGTTTTAGATTGCCTATTTCTGCCTTGTAGCTTTCTTATTTTGCTAACCAACCCCACTGTTCTTGTGAATCATCAGTAAACTACTGGACATGGGCTCTTTTGGCGAGCCCTTGCGGAATCCGAAACCTTTTCCCGAACCAAACACTATACTTCGGATCCACCCCACCCTTAGCTAGGTCTCGGACCATTGTTCTAGGCTCGGGGAATCTACATTCATTCCATATCTTTTGAATCATATCTTTTGGAAATGCGGCTCTCGGGCTCAACTCAATGACATACTTACTTAGGTCTTCATCTGTAGGGACCACTTGAAACCTCCCCAATTGACGCAGAACCCGATGGGGAGCATATAGCTAGATACTACGGATACTCATCAAGAGAACATAACATTCTTTGGCTGACATGTATACCACCTCAATAGCGGGCAACCACCCAAATGCCCATTCAATTTGATTGGCAGTCAATGACCTTAGTCGTGTAAGCCACGCTTCAGTACCTTCGGGGAACGCGACACCTGTTACTCGTTTCTCTAACCCCTTGATGCAACTCGATCCAGTTAACCCGTAGTTCATGTAACCTACCCGGTGACAAAGATTTTCTTGCATCCAAAATTGGAGTAGCAGATTACAACCCTGGAAGACATTTCCTCCCTAAAGGCATATGGTCAAGGCTCGGTAGATTTTTGACACGATTAAAGGAACCACAGTACTGTCGGTCCTTTTTATTACAACATCGACCATCGCCACAAGGTCTATATCTATTTTCTTATCTTGGCGTGGACAAACCACAACTTCCAAGAATGCCGTAATGAATGCCAAAGTTCGCCTTGCCTCCTACTTGTTTCTGTTTACAGCATGAGTCAGCCCGAGATTTGTCTCTTCAAAACCCCGAGGATTACCATACCGTTGATACAGGAACTGGAGACTACAACACCCTTCCGACAAATCCTCATTCTGCACGTTCCTACTAATATTTAACAAATCTAGAAATCCGTGCAGAGATACTGGTCTTGGTGACATTAAATATTGGCCCCTCAGCTTTCCACTCAGACCCGCATAACCCGATACTTCCTCCAGCGCGGGTGTGAGCTTAAATTCAGCAAAGCGAAATACGTTTCGGGTTGGATCCCAAAACGGTATTAAGGCCTCGATGATATCTGACCTTGGCTTGACGTTCAGCATTGACGAGACCCCACAGGATTCTCACCACTATCTTTCTGTTACCTACTTCCAAATCATTCCACCACATGTGGAGCTGTAAAGGGACCTCACTAAGGGCTATGGATGGTTCAATTTTGATTTGTGCTCATCCTGCATATTTATTAAGGAGATTATGTAAAAGGTAAAATTTATTAGTGTTAAATCAAAATTGACTATATATATATATATATATATATATATATATTTTTTCAAATTGAAATACAAGACCTGGTTTTTCTAACACGGCCTTTCAGCACTTCGGTGACGAAGATTTTAAGGTTGTGTGGGCTAATCGGTCAAAATCTAAAAAAATGACCGAAGGTGGCAATTTATGCAAAGTCAGCCTTCCGCCGTCTCTTTCAGGAACATACGGTCATATTTGACACGAACGGCATCACCCGGCTCATTTATGACAAAATTAAAATTTGATATTTTTTGGCTATTTTTGGAAAAAAAAGGGAGTTGGACCCGATGAGGGTTGACTACGTATCTCACATCCGGTGAGAATCAAACACGCGTAGTTCGGGCAAAGAAAATAAATTGAATTTGAAAACAAGACTCTTTTATTTTGTCATTAAAATAAATCAACTAAAAACATTTCTCTTTCTTTCCTTTTTTCAAAAATTCGACAGAGTTCCGACACTACTTGGGCGTTGGTTTGTTTTTTTTTGAAAAAAAGTAGTTATCTCTCTACGCTGCTATTTTTCTATTTTTTTCTTTTTTATTTCACAATTTTCCAATACTCCCAATTTTTCAAAAGCTAGTCAGCATGCAAGTCTGAAGCAAATAAATGCGTAAAACAAACGGGATGCAACAGCATGGTCTTTTTTCATTTTAGGTTACCTGTCCTAGACGGACCCAACCCCTATGTTGAGTCCCCTAAGTCAAATGCAACATGATGCAAATAAGTATTCCTACTAGGGATCCGGCATGAATCTCTGTTATTCTAGGTTCAAACCCTGGGTTTTTGTTCTAAACATGGCTTAAAACATGGCTTACCCGAGCGAGCAGCTCGACCCGAGGGGGAGGCAGCGTATCGGGAATACAAAAGCCTTACCGACTTAGCAACTTATTCGAACCTCGTTCTAAAATTGGAGTGGACTCTATACAGAAAAGAAGTCACACAAAGTGCACCATTCTTCATTATTTAGAAGACTTAGAGAGGAGATTGGTTTCCGCACAGTTTATATATAGTTTAAATAATATCAAAGCGGTAAAAAGCATCATTTGCACATTTAAGCCCAATAATATAACAAACAGATAAAGCCAAAAACAAAAATTATTCTAAGCTCGAATTCTGAACCCTGAACCAAAAGTTCTGGGTCTCTTTTGTCCCCAGCAGAGTCGCCAGAGCTGTCACACCTCCTTTTTACCATCTGCACCCGCAAGGGTCTAATAGAGGAAAGGGAGTTTTTCAAATTAAAGGACAATCGAAATGAAATTTATTTGTTTAATTCAGACTCGCCACTTGGGAGATTAATGGTGTCCCAAGTCACCGGTTGAATCCCGAATCAAGGAAAAGAGTGACTCTATATTACAGTCCGCGAACTAGAAATTTGAATAAGGAATTATGTTAACCCGGAAGAAGGTGTTAAGCATTCCTGTATTCCGTGGTTCTAGCACAGTCTCTCAACTGTCGTATTTAGCTTATTTATCTCATTTTATTACATGATGAACCTATGTGCCGATTTTAACTTCTGAACCATTTTGTTTAATATTTTAAAAGAACGTTGAACATCATTTAAAATGTATATTTGGATTGTGTCACATGAAATGCACCCGCAATCCTGAACGCATTTTACTCGACATTTTGGGATTTGATTTGGGTCACATGAAATGCACACCCCAGTTTATGAAGGTGATATTATTACTAAAACCGCGCCTAAAGAGTCTAACGCGTTATTATTTTTGGGGAAAGTCGTGAAATTTGCTAAACCGACCATCCCGAATTCTAAGTATTTATTATACCCATTTATTGAGGGCCCCGCAATTTTTCACCATTTATTTGGCGAGGCTCATCTCCTTTTTTATTTATTTAAGGGTTGATCCTAAATCGACTAAGATCTTTTCTAATTATTTCGTGTCTATGAAAAGAGAAATCTTAATTAATTAGATTGTTATAGATTTATTTATATTTGGGGTCTATAAACAAATGCATTCAAATCCTTGGCCATTTGTGGACCTTGAACACAAGTCATGTGAAGAGATCAGCATCCAAGTATGCAAAGGATAGGCCAAGGGTAAATATGGTACCAGGTCCAAACAAATACTTAATCAGCAAGACCTGGGCCACCTATTGATACCTTTAGGTCCAACTGCCTGCAATCAGGCTGCTGTTTGAATCCGCGGGGCCTCAATTTAGTGTATACCCAAATGTCCACATCAATTACCATGAATAAATAAACACGTTTGTGAAACAGAGAACGACATATGCCTATTCAGATTAACTCAACAATGATCGCTTTGAACATCAATTTTTACTTAGATAATTTTTTTTATTCTAACTTTGACGAATTATCAGATATCACTAAGGAAATTTAACACATCCTTTATGAAATGATGCCCTCGACCTATCATGAGACTAACACTTTTGACCGAAGCAAGCCTGTATTCAAATTACCCACCGTTATTAATTGCTATATGATTAAGCTGTGCATACTGATCTCAGGACCCATTTGCATACTCTAATCCATTTCTGATTTTTATTAAAGATGACAACGAATTAACCAAAGTGAGGGCTAAACTATTCTAAAATTTCTGCTAATAACCACAAGCTTAACAATCCACAACAATTCTAATAAGATACATATAGGTCAGAATTAAAACTACACCAATCTAACGCCTAATTGACTACCACTACATCATAATCCACAGCCTATAATTTTTGTACAATTCCACATGAATCACATAATCCAACCAATGATCTAACTACACTTTAACACGAATAATTGAATTACATATTTAAAGTTAAAATAAATTTAGACAAAATATGCAGCAATTCTTTATTCATTGGATTCAATAGGTGGTTTATACATATGGTCAACCTTCAGATTAAAAGACGAAGAAAAATGTACTTGCATATGAAAATATAATGAAGAAAAGGAAGTCAGCAGCGGGAATATTCTCAGCAACAACAGCAATCAACAACAATTTAATTCAATCAACTCAGAGACATTTTGAACAAACAGGAACTAAGAGATCAACTGAAACCACTTGATTACAACCCAAACAGATTCGAAACTGGACTCAAAACTTTGGAATTTTCAATAGAACAGACATCAACCAAAATACAACTTAATTTGCCTCAAAATCATTCAGAGTGAACCTCTGAGCTTCAACAATCCACAGATTCCACTCGAAAGTCAACAATTTATGGAGAACAACTATCAAAATTCACAATCACTCAATGGAATAGTAGATTGAATGTCTATATCTATACTTTCAGTGTATAATTAGTGATTTCCAAAGTATTTCCCTCTCTTTATTCACTGGACTCTCAGAAAACTGATCGACCTCAAAGCTTTTCTCTCTTTTCAATCCTTTCTAATCTGTCCAGAACTGAAATCCTTAAGAAGGCTCTCCAAACTAAGTCATCCTGATATTTTCTCTTATGACATTTGAAACTGATTTTTCAGCACCAAAAAAGACACCTAACTCTGTCTATAATCCCTCAATTTATATCCAGCCCAGACCCCCCAAGCTTTCTAAACACTTAAACTATTATCAACACCATTCTTGCCCTTGGTTTTCCCCGAACCCCCATTACTGAATGTCTAATTCCTTTTTTTAATTCAAAGGTTATGGGTACATATTTATTTAATCATTTTCCCTTAAACCCTCCCATGTTACTATGTTTTGTTCTCCACTATTCTTAAACAAATGTATTAGTTTAATGTTATTATAGTACTCTACTGAAAGACCACTTTAAACTAACCATTTCTAATCTTTTTTTTAATTCCCAAATTACCGCCATGATTCCCTGAACAACTATCCTACCATGACCCCTTTAATCTGTACCAAACCTATCAGCTATAACCAATTCTCCTAACAATTAACTACACTGATTCCTGATTAATCAGTTTAGTTTAATTTGAACTAAAAACAACATTAATACCAAACATCAAACTCGACAGAATATTATACTTCAAATCGTCAAATTTTAACAATAATTCAAAACAGCAATTAACTACGCGATTAACTACTTAAATGATTACACAATTAACTTCTCAAATCCCAAACTAAATTGAACAAGGTTGAAACAAGGACAAATTACACACTTAATCAAAACAACAGTTAACTATATACGGAATGAATGAATCCCAAATGACAGTGGTATGGAACAGAATTTATTGACACATAATACAGGGCCACTTCGAGATAAATAGAAGTACAAAAAAAAAACAAAATCAAGCATAAATACAAAACATCCAATCCTAAACAAAACAAGAAAGGGGTATAAGGTGAATTTAATGTATGAAATTTGATCAGAAAGAAATAAGAAAAGGAAAACCTACCAGTAAAGTGGCTTGAAACTTCACCCTTTCGGATTTTTGGCCAAGATGGACCCTAGTCGAGTGTTCTTCAATGAACACACAACTAGGGTCAGTTTTGACCTCAAATCCGGAGATAAACTATGGACCGTTGCTTCGAGATCTTGATTCGAGATATTCCATGGTGATTCGAAGGAGATAGGTTGATTTTTTTGGTCGAGGATGGTCTAGTGGTCAAAGGGTGTAAGTTTGGGGTCAAACGAACAACCTAGGATTCGGGGTCGATTCCTCTAATCGAAGATTTGAAGGGTTCTAGGATGATTTGAAGGACGAGGGCCATGGATTTGGAAAGAGGGTAGTTTGGTGGTTCAGGGGTATTATTTTATGGGTCACTGGCATCGTTGCCACCGGGTTTCAGGCGGTGGAGAAGGAGGGTAGCGCTAAGGTTCCTCATCACTTCAAAGACGAAGTTTGAGAGAGACGAATGGGTTTGGCTTGGGGGGCGTGGGGTGAGCTTATTTGCTTATATACGGGGCTAGAGATTGAATACTAGCCATTGGATCAATCCAGATCAACGGCCTGGATCCTTTTATCAATACAAAATGATGTCGTTTGGTTTAATAAGGGGGCGGGTTGGACAAGATATAAAGAATGGGTCAGGGTCGGGTTATGGGAGAGATAATCTCAACCATTGGATAGGTGAGATGCAATGGCCCAGATTGGGTGTGATAGAACACTATTGTTTGGACGTCCATAAAGTCTGAAGATTTGGACCGGGCATAGGGGTGTTTTGGGCCTGATTTGTTTTGTTCAATTTGGACAGCCCAGTCTGATTTCTCTTCTATTTTTGTTTTGTTTTCTTTCATTTAACTCCTAATTTTAAAACCAAAATACTAGATTAAATCATTAAATCAAAAATTAACTTAAAATACTAATTAACTCCTAATCCCACAAAATTAAACACCAATTAAAAATAAAATCACACAACTAGACATTAAATGCTAAAAATGCAAATTACATTATTTTTTGTGATCTTTTTATTTTACAAAACGAACTTAATTACTCCTAATTGTAAAATTATGTCCTAAATGCAAATACGACATATTTTTGTATTTTCATTAATTAAACAAATAAACATGCACACACAAACGCACACAGTAAGAGAAAAATAACACAAAATCCACAAAAATTCCAAATGACACAAAACTATTTTATTTTGAATTTTTGAGAATAAGTCTCATATAGGGCAAAAATCACGTGCTCGCAGAAAATAGACGTCAAACCAAGTAGGCCCCATTTGGAAACACAAGCTAATTTCCCTAATAGTAGACTTTTGAGAATTTTCGAAAGCTTTGACATTGATGGTCCCATCCTTGATTTCATGTGGCCCCTTTACCAATATGTTGAGTGTTACCAACAGACAGATGTAGATATTGGAACCCTCATCGACAAGGATCATGGTAATAAAATAATCTTCGCACTGCATGGTGATGTGCAATGCTTTGTTGTGACTCAACCCCTCTGGCGGCAGTTCATCTTTGTGAAATGTGATTTTGTGACTTTCTAGTACCTGCCCTACCATGTTAGCCATCTATCCACTGGTGATATTACTTGGCACATATGCCTCACTCAGCACTCTTAAAAAGGTATTCTTATGTGTATCGAAACTCTATAGCAAAGCAAAGATAGAAATCTATGCCGGTGTTTTGTTTAGTTGATTAGTGACTGAGTATTCTTTGGCTTATATCTTTCTCCAGAGATCTCCAGGTCCAGTTTAAGTGATGGTAGCCCGACTAGAGGCCTGCTTGATTGACTCATCCAAATGCTCCGAGGTATAAACCTTGTTGGTTCTTGTCATACCCTGTGCCGTAACAGTTTTCCCAAACTTGAACTTCCCCTTTCTTCTGGCCTCGGTTGTGTGGTCCTATGATATAGCCTTGGCATGGAATGGTGTTATGGCTTACATTTCTACGGGAATTGGCGTGACTATATTTACCTCGAACTGATTAGGCTTTTCAGGTGGTAAAACTGCAACTTCAAAGGGTGTAGGTGCATTTGTTGTTGACATAAACTCAACCTCAACCGACACTGGTGTCTTTGTAGAGGGTGGTTCTTCAAATTCAATTGGTGTGGAGATGTTTACCTCGCCATCCCCAGAAGGTTGAATTTGGACCACAATCAGATTGAGGGTGACTACTGGCTTCTTTGGATCGTCGCCTTCTGTGATTAAATCGATTGATCCCTCGGGGTCCCAATCATCCTCTACCTCGATCATGTGAACACCTCCACCTTTGTTGTCTGGCAGAGGGTTATTACGGATATTTGGAGTAGGCTTCTTTGCTAGAATGATGTTATTGTCAATCAAAGTCTGGATCTTTTCCTTCAGAGAGCGGCACTCATCAATGGTTTGTCCTTTCATGCCACAATACTATGCAAAAGATTTATTTGGATTAACCCACTAAGAAGTGTTTTTAGGTGTTATAGCAGGGATAGGGGTGACATAACAAACAGCTTTGAGCCTTTCGTATAGCTGGTCAATTCATTCATAATGGTAGTATACTGTTTGAGAGTTTGCGGTCAAAATTTAGTCGTGGTCTATGGAAGTTTTATCGTGGAGAAAACGATTGATGGTGGGATGGTTGGGCGTTGTAGGCTTGGTAAACATGTTCGGGTTGGGAGTATTTAGGTAAAGTAGGCTGATATGTGGAGGTGGGCCTGATTGATAAATGGGTGGTTGAGTATGGTAAGAAGGTGAGGGTGCTTGGTAATTTGTAGTAGGTTGATATGTGGGTGGAGGCATTGGGTAGGTTTGATATTTGGTGGAGAATTTGGTTCTCTATGCAACCATTACAGCACATGCGTCCCTTTTCCTAGATGTACAACAAGATTGTAAAGCCTTATTTGTAGGTTGCAAGGCTTCAAAGTTCGTAACCATACCACTCTTGATATCTTCCTCGATCCTTTCTCCGAGCTTGATGATATCCAAATATTTGTGATTCTTGATCAACATCAGCCTCTCATAATACTATGGGTCTTGGGCCCAAATGAAGAATTTATTGCTCTGCACTTCTTCCATAGCCGGCTTAACCTTGGCAGCTTCTAATCTCTATCGAGTAGCATATTCATGGAAGGTTTCTGTGGGCTTCTTCTTTAAGTTTTTGATGTAGAAAACATCTGGCGTGTTCACTGTATTGAACTGAATATGTCCATAAAATTAGATGCCATGCTTACCCAGGTAGACCACTTCTTCGGATCTTGGCTAATATACATCGATAATGGGTCTCCCTTCAAGCTCCTCATGAAAAGCTTCATGCGGATTTTCTAATTTCTTCCCACTCCGACCATCTTTTCAGATTTTGTTCTCAAATGAACCATGGTGTCCCCTATTCCATCAAACATTTCAAACTTGGGAGGTTTATACCCCTCAGGCAGCTTGATATCGGGTAATATGCACAGATATTTATAGTTTAGCCCCTCAATTCCCTTACTGCCTTTAACGCCTCAAATTCTACTAGTCAACTTTTTAAGCTTTTCAGCCAAATTTCTGATGAGTGAGTCCTTATCATTAGACTCGTGCGTGCTTGAGATGGGATGGGTGGAGTGTGGCATAGTCTCCATGTAGATGGGGGTATTGTGTTGGGTGTAGCAGTGGTCATTTGTGGAGTTCAAAGGTTCTGGGATGAGTAATAGAGTATTGTTGGAAGTGTGGCAAGTGTTGCAGTGGTGGTGAGGAGCGGGATGGTTTTGTTGCTTTGGTATATTTTGTGGAGGTACATGATTCTGAGTGTTTGGGAAAGTAACCTCTGGAGTGGTGAGGTAAAATGACATACTTACAAAATTTCGGACTTTATCAAGTTCTTCCTGAAACGTCAACATCTTTCATTCCAGTTGGGATGCATTTTCTTTGGGGACTAGAGTACTATGAGCAACCTCTACCCTTTCAGCTGAGTTTTTCTAATCTTCAATTTTCCCTTTGTTTCTGTGTTTGACAGGACTGGGAGGAGGAGTAGGTAGAGGGCCGCTGGATCTCGTAGAATATGCTGATGTTGCCAGAGTTCACAAACTAACTTTTGGGGAGGGGAATAAACAAAAAGTAAAAACAAAAAGGTAATAAGTCAGTGAGGATTATAAAAAAGGTTACAATATTTAAACACGTAGTGCAGGAAATATAAAGCGCGTTCTAATTTTGGGTACCTCATTGTGCCTGAGGTAAGCCTAGCTACAAGTTAATTTGGACAGTTTAGAATTCTAAATACCTCATTTTATTGATAAGAGGTAGACGAATCCCAAAATGACACTAAGTAATAATAAGAAAATAAAAGTCACCAAAGGCCATTGTCCTTATTACATCTTATTGAAGCAAAAAATGGAAATTACTATCTATTTGGTCATGGAAGGAACTTCCCTAGACACGGCATTATTGGCTCCCTCGAATAGCTCACCCAACTCGCGCAATCCTAGTAGCAAGTAAGCTCTGGCCAGATGTCCACCTTCATTTAACTCAGCAATTTAGCAATCTTCGACCCTCTTCAGAAACTTCTTTTCCAATTCCACTATACCCCGCTCCAAATAGACAAGTCATATGTTGGCACTGACAGCCATATCCTTCCATTCTTCAATTAGTTTTTCATTGGCATCTTGTATTTCACAGTTCTCATTTTTGCATTCTCGAATCCATTTGTGCAGTTGGTTGTACTTGACATGTGCCTCATCATTTTCATCGATGATCCTACGACCACCAACAAACCCGGGTTGACCCAAACCCTTGTGATTGTCCTCTAGCCAGCCTATACAGTGTAGGGTACAACCAACATAGTGTCTGCCTGGTTCGATGGGTTCCTTTCCCAAGATAATTTTGCAATGCTACATATGCTGAGCAAGGCATCTATACGGACTATCATCATTCTGAAAGTCAGCCCAGAAGTGACTCATCTTGTTTGCCCTTAGTATAACCTTCTTCCTACAAGCCTGTCTCATAACTCGGAGAGGGACATAAGGGTAGGTCCCCCTCAAACTGATTTAGTATCAGAAATGGTGCATCCCTGGGTCAAATGATGAATTCTTCAATAGGGAACCACTCAAACATCTATTGTACTTTATCCTCAGTCAAATTATCAAAGAGTTTCACTCATTCTCTAGCATTCTCCAGTTGGGCGAACATGTCAGGTATGTAATTCATTCGTTTTGGAAGATGAAAGGTGATATGATCGTCCTAGTCCTTTCGATGGATTTTCTATCGGTACTTTCCCCTTTCGAGATGTTCTATGAGCCAAAGTTGAAGTAGTAGATTACAACCCTCAAAATGTTAGGCCCCCTGTTGACACCTTTCTAGGGCTCGATATATTTCTGCGATGATCATTGGTACAAGACTGAATGGTTGTACGTTAATTCCTTCCATTAGAGTTTTAGTTACCATAGCTAGCCTGGTATGGATTCTTGCTTTTTTCATTGCAAACACTATCATCCCCAATGATGTAAGGGCAAACTCGTCATGGTAAGTACGGTAAGATTTGTTATGGCCGTACCTTTCGTACAAGTAGTCAAATGGAATGTACGACTCCTTCAAAATGTCAAGTCTGGATTCTTCTTTAGACCCATCATTTGAGAAAACCTCTACCCTTGTGGTTTTTAAGCATTAACAAACCCAGAGTTTCCCACGGTATTCCAGCTAGTCCTTCTATTTGCTCAAGAAGGGATGTTATCTCAATGTTTCCAAAGTGGAACACAGACCTATCACAGTCCCAGAATAGAGTGGAAGCTTCTACGATTTTGCTATTGGATTAAATTTCTAGGAGAGAAGGTAGATTTCTCAGATATTTCATGACAAGTGCCTGATCACTGGAATGAAGATCCTTCCACCAGCTTAGAAATTTCGGGTGGATATTGGTGACCATACCGAATATAGGGACTTCGTACCTCATAGTTTTTCAAGGAAAAAGCTTAGGCCCTTACCCCCTTCAGACTCGACTACTAAATATAAATAATTGCCATAGAAGCATTTAGTTCTATAAATAAATGCAAAAAATGTGATAAGGTCCGTTTGGATTTCAAGGAAACCCAGTGGACTTTGGACAAGGCTATATTAAAGAGTCATTATGCGGACGGCATAACTGACTCGTCCATGTTTGACCATGATGCATGCTTAATTTAAAGAGAAAGGGTTTCTTTGGGGTTTTAGACTGGTACCCTTGAGCAGACAACTCAAGAGGCAAAGGCTCAGAACTGTCGACGACATTGCTGATCGACTAGTTTTACTGCAAATATGCCTTTGCTGGATTTAAGGGGTGTTAATATTGGACGGGCGCAACCACTAATTATAAGTGTTGCTATGGTATTTTGTTTGGCACGAGTGGAATATGATGTTGAAAACATGCTTATACAATAATTAAAACAAGTTGTCACGTATTTGCACATTATAAAAGCAATAACTACAACAATTCTTCATAACTTAAAATAGTGGTAAAGGAAAGTAATAAAATAAATAAAGAAAAGAAATAAAGAACAAGTCAATTTTTGTAGTAGGAGAAGGAATTAAATACTTAAATAGATTAAACAAATGAAGGCGCATAAGATATGTAAAGTCACAGTAATAACTTGTAATGGTAAAAGCCTATAATAAATTCCCATAAGAGTTGCCATGTTGTTGCGCCCCCTTTTTCTCGCGAAATAAGGTTTTTGAAATTTGGAAAGACAACTGGTTCCCTTTTAGGAAGTGGGTTTAAGAGAATTGAATAGCCGCCACCTAATTATTTAAATGCATTCGGACACCAAGAAGGGTTTTGTTTGGATAACCCGGATTGGTTAAGGGCTTGAAATTATTCCAAGGGGAAGGTCTTAGGCACCCCTCAGAATCCACTAGTGTGGTTCCCGACCAAGCTATCATTGTGACTTAAGGTACAAATAACATATAGACAAATAAGGCTTCAAATAAGAGGGGATTTTATCATAGAAGTTAGAAATAGACAAAGTCGAAAAGCATCAAAAAATGTTGATTCAGAAGAAAACATGTTAAAAGATTAAAAGAAACAAAGAACAAAGGAAAGTGGGTCCTAAGTTTATTATTAATATGGATCACCCTACAAAACACCCAGTAATCACTTATACACGTGGTGTTATCCCGTGTCCATCATATCCATAGCTACCCTTTCCCACCCGTTTAAGGTACTAAAGCGCGGAATAGTCTCGATTACTTATTGCACGCTATTACCCGCCTCAAATCTATCAATCCCCGAGGTATTTGGTATTACTAATCCTAAAGAGAGGGGACATTGGCTTATTTGTGGTTTCAAAAGGTTAAAATACTAAGGCGACAATCAAAACACATATAGCAAGTTTTGGGGAGAGCATATAAACAAATAATAAGGCTCAGACAACCCTCATTAAACAAGAGAAAACACATAGTTTAGCATGTCTTACAAGTACTGTTTAGGGTCTAAAAAAAACTTAAAAGGAATTGGTGGTCAATTGATTTATTACGTAGATTTGGTAAGAAGCTCGAATCAGGCCTGCCTGCTAGTTGTAGTTAATAAAATCTAATTTAGTTTATAAGTTTATCCTAAGGCTTGCCTAAGTGATAGACGAAAACCAATAGCCATGTTATCTACTGATTTTAGAAACAAAAGAAGAAAGCTGATTGCATCTTGATTTGGGTAAAAGGAAAGTTTCCAGAAGAAAAGAAAAAAGAGCACAAGTTCTGCCATTGGTAATGCATTATTACTACCAGTTTTAAAGTTATAAACGAGTGATGCAATTTAGATTTGAATTAGAACCCCTATAGGCATGATTTATGTATGTTTTCTAGCTTAAAACATTGTTATAGACATAGAAGAATGTAAAAATTCTACAACATGATATCTAAGCATTGCGTGATATCAGATTACAATTTTTGTTATTAGGGCCTATAGATAAGTTTGCCTAGTGAAAAACGGGTATGCAAGAATTAGAAAGGACCAATAGGCATATTATCTACGGGCGTCTGCAAAATCTATAAACACAATATCTACATGGAATTGCAGAATCCCTATCTTCATGGTATCTAAATGAGAATGCAGAAGTTCTTATATTCATGGTATATAAATGAGAATGCAGAAATTCTTATAGACATGGTAACTATATAAAATGCATAAGTCTTCTAGGCTTGGTAACTACATGTAAATGCAGATGTCTTATAGGCATGATAACTACATAAAAATGCAGAAGTCTTATAGGCATGGTAACTATATGGAAAATTGCAGAAGTCTTATAGGCATGGTAACTACCTCAAAAATACATAAATTAGAGATTCCTATAGGCAAGTTATCTACCCATATACATGCATAGTTACCCCTCCCTTTTCAATAAACATCCCCGAAATTTTATTACAACCCAAAGAGAATAAAGAAAAATAAATCAGAAGTTGAAAATTACAACCAAGGAGAGCCTGATTCAGACTTCCTGTCTGACGTATGAAGTAAACAATCTCCAAATATCAGATTTGAAAAGCCTTTCTCTCATTTGGGGTATGTCAGAGTTCCCTAAGAGCCTCACATAGACTCCAGGCAGTGCTTCCACCCCAAATACATTACCAAACTAGGACAATAGTACAGTGTGGAAGGGCCAGCTCTCTGGTATCCAAGTTCAGAGGGAACTCAAGGTCCCAAGTATGGCTTACAAGAGGGGGGCAGAACTTACGAACTAAGATAGAGTAAAAGCGCAGGAATGGAATTCCGAAAAGGGGAAAGGGAAGAGGGGAATCACTTAAAATCAACACATATAAGGGTATAGAGGGAGTGTGGAATTTTCAAGAACACAAGGAGAGCAGGCTGATGGGCATACTCAGTAATGGGAGATGCTGTCACACCCTCCAGCTTGTTTGGAGGTTAATGTTCACAACTCAGTTCATGGACAACAACTCATATTGTCATGCCCTAAGTCACCACTCACAAACACATAGGGGTAATGGGATAGAGAGAAAATATTCATAAAAGAAATAGGCAGTAGAACATAGGCATACTAAGCTAAGTATCAAATTCCATAGAAAATAATAATGTAGACATAGATACAAAAACTGTAAGAAAGCACATTGGGGTGATGCTAAAACTAAATTAGAACATACATGTTTCAAAGAAACAAGTATAAAAGGCGGTAGTCTTGTAAAATTCCAAGTGCAAACAGGAAGATAGAATACTATAAGTGTGAGCTCAGCAGATATTAAGAAATTATGAATTCTGAAGTATGTCAATGGTGTGTGGTGTGAAAGAAAAGTAGTGTATTTATAGTGTAGAAAGCAGGCAGAAATAAGGTAAGAAAATAGTTTGAAAACTAATTGTAAATCAATTACATAAGACTCCCTTTAATTAAGGGATTCAAATTCAAATGGGTACAGAATAATTAAGGAAAGAAATTAATCAAACACTTCTCTAAAGCATGCAATTAAGGGCAAATACATAAAGGTTATTGAAGGACAAGGTCTTTGAAATACACAGTTGTACAATTTAAGGAAAGAAAATCAATTAACAACCAAGAAATATGAGGACAGAGATTTTGTATAAATGAAACAAGTCAGAAAGATGGGAAAGATTTTTAACTTAAGGAAAATCAACAACCAAATCAATTAGACCTATTTAAAAGAAATTCTAAACCAATCACAAGTTTGAAAACCTTTTTTGAAGAAAGATTCATCACACATAAAATCATACCAACACATTAAATATTAAAGAAACTTGTCATGCCCTTGTAAAATCAATAGAAAGAATAAAGTGTAGAAGAATTTAGCAAAGGTTCAACATTGTATGAAGACAAAGGTGTCCAAACTCAGTTCAGATATTCAAAATCAGTCTAAAAGAGTTAAGAGTTATAAAAAAAATAAAAACCTAGTTCACATATAAGATTTTTTGAGAAATATAAGCCTGTTATAGTCACAAAAAGGGTTACATGGCAGCTTCCATATGAAGTTTAGTTCAAATGCAACACAGATGGTGCATCAAGAGGGAATCCAGGTCCTAGCTCGTATGGCTTCTGTGTGAGAGATCACTGAGGATATTTGATAGTTTCCAGGGCTAGGGAGATAGGTGACACAACTAATATTGTAGCTGAAGCGAAGGCAATTCTACATGGACTGTCATATTGTGTGGAGAGGCAATGGCATCCTTTGATCATAGAGACTGACTCTTTGGTAATGAGGAAGATTATTGAAGATGAATGGGAGACACCGTGGAGTATAGGGGCAGAAGTGAGAAGGATTAAAGAGATCAAAAAATCATAAAATATCATATTCCAACATGTGCTAAGGGAGGGAAACAAAGTAGCAAATTTTTTGGCTAACCTTGTTTTCTCTTTTCCAGGTACTGTTAACTTTCAATCATTTCAAGAATTATCTTCTGAAGGAAGAGCATTGATCAAAATGGATAAATCATAAATTCCTAACTTAAGATTAGGATTGCTAAGAGGAAAGCTCCAGATTGATGGATAAGTTATCAAATGCAATGCCAATACTGTGTTCATCATTATACTGGAGATTTTTAAATGACTACTTAGTGGTATCAATATGTTTTCATGCTCAATCTGAGGGTGATTTGATAATCTACAGAAATAGAAATTACACAGTAAAGGCAAGAACAACTGGTCGATTCAAATGTATAAGGCATACAATCAGGAATATCTTCAGGAACATCATCAGGAACATCTTCTTTTACCCACAATGTTTTTAGTTTTAGGCATCCCAAAGGATATTATTATATCTCAAAGAGTGCATGTTTCAATACTCAAATTATGCAGGTGGTTATTCTTAGGTACACTGATACAACAAGGCTTGATGTCACTGGTGTCGTATACACATAAGTTGGAAGCTGCAGCTGCTATATGGAATTCACTCGCAACATGCTTCATCTTTATATGTCATATGTATTGGTTTGGGATATATTGGATACTGTTATGTCATTTTTCAGTGGTATCAATATGCTCACTCACTCATTCTGCAGATGACAATGCAGTAGATAATGTATTTGTGCTATATATGTTGCAGGTGACAATGGCAAGACTAGACATCACTTTGTATTTGTGGAAATCTTCGTTTGCTTTAGATCAGTGGCATTTTTGTTTGGACTTTGTTATTGCCTATACTCTTCATACCTTGGCACCTAGTGAGAGCTTGATTAGTTCTACATCGTATTTGAAATGGGCATTCGAGGTCACACATAGCCAAAACATATGGGAGCATACAGTTGGATATCTTTTAATAGTTAGCTTTATCTTTGTAGGTAGATTTACTATCTTTTTATATCTTAAGACATGTGTTAGGCCTTTGTGGGAAAATTTGTATACCTTGGACCCTTTTGGGATGCTTTATTTATATATTAGCCACTAGGTATCATGCCTAGTGGTATATTTTCTTTAAAGAAAAAACCTCAACAAAATTCTAAAATTCCAGTGTTTCCACCTTGAATCAAATAAAGAGATAAGGAGGCAAGTAGTCGAAATAGGATTAGAGGTTTCCTTCAGAAACCCATGACAAAATATGCAAACATACATAATGGAAAATACTGGGAGACACATGCTTTCTTTTATAAGAAACTTAACCAAGGTTCAGTAGAGGAAAATAACAAAGAACACAGTAGGAAAACACAGTAGAAGAAGCATACTTAAGAAAGTTTTTTATCAAAAGAGACTTTAACAAGGATCAGTAGATGGAAAATAGCAAAGAACACTATACGAAGGTATAGCATAGTAGGACATAGTGGAAGAAACATCAGAACATAGTAGAAAACATATGAGAACATAATATGGAAAACATGGTAGAAGAAACACAAGCGTGGAGCATATAGAACACAATAAAGAACATTCAAGATTGAAGTATAAAACTCACTAAAAGAACATGTAAAAATATGATAAAATCAACAGAACAAGAATACAGTAGTAAGCATACGAGAACATGATATAGGAAACACGGTAAGAGAAACATACAAGAGCAAGATACAGTAGAGGAAAATACACACAAATGATAAAGAAGGAAAATTGTAAAGCATTTAGACATTTTCCAAAAAACCCTAAATCGGAAAAGAAGGGTTTTGAAAGTAATTTTCAAAAGAAAAATTAGGGAAATCATTTGAAAACTCAAGTAGAGCATAGATAGATAACAGATCCAAAATGATTCGGAGAAACCCTCGAAAGATTAGGGTCTCCGAAGAACCCTAGAATGAGAAGGCTTTGAAAATCACCGATCTGAGTCGGAGAAGTTAGAATCATGCTCAGAAGACCAGGATACACTGGAGCAAGGCCAGACATGGCCCTGAAACCTTGAGCCGGCAAATGTCTAGGTGAAAACCTTGGAGGTCAGACCTTGAGTATTCAGGTATCAAGTGTGTAAGAGCAAAGAGAGGTGAGTTTAAGAGCTCCATTGCCTGAGAAGCCATGGATTCCCGTGGCTTCAAGCATGAAGACAGTGAGAGGCGGCTAGGGTTAGGGAATGTTTGAGAGTGTTTTGAGAGAGGTGAGGGTTTGAGGGGCGACGGATGATCGAAAATTAAATAGGGTTAGGGGTTTGGTAAATTAAAAAGGAAATGAGGGAGTTATGGTCATTGATCAAAATGATCAACGAACAGGATCAAAAGGGGAGCCCGGCGGGTTGGATTAAATGGGTCAGGGGTCGGGTAATTTAGGAATTGGGCTGGTCCAATTAAGATTGAAATTGGGATTTAATTGGGGCGTTGATTTGGGATACAATTGAAATGAAATAGGGCTAGTATTTATATAGCCACTTTTCCCTTTTTATTTTATAAAAATAGTAAAATGCTTTCTGAAAATAAATTAAATGTAGTAAATTAGTTAATAATATATGAATATTAAATAAAAAATACTGGACTCAAATTTGGTAATGATAACACATTTAATTCTTAAAATAGGCTAATATTGCAATTATATGCAATTCGCTTTAAAATACTAAATAAATTTCTAAAAATTTGTAAAAATTGCCTTAGATATATTTTAGGATAAATACGAGAATAATATAAATTCATCACTAAAATAATAATTTGAGGAATAATTATTTGTTTTGTATTGCTAAAAAGAGCAATAATTTAATTTAAAAATTAGGAAAAATACAAAAATATTTGGACACATTTATATATGAATACATATGCTATTTTGAAAGTATTTTGCATATAAAAAATAAACAGGGAAAAATTGGGTATCACACACACACACACACACACACACACACACACACACATATATATATATATATATATATATATATATATATATATATATATATATATATATATATATATATATATATTGTGACGACCCGGCCCGTCATCACGTGAGTTACCGCGCCGTTTCTCCTATTTTCTACTTAATTATGTTTTATTATAAGAGTCTTAAGTGAATGAGTCGATTTGGATTGGTTTTGGATGGAAATGAATTAGACTCTTTAAGAAAGGCTTATTTTGGAAAAGTCAACTGAATGTTGACCTATGAGTTGGAGGGCTCAGATGTGATCTCCGGCGATTTGGTTATCTTCGGGGGATGATTTATGAATTATTAGTGTGAACGACCTTGATTTGGAGGCCCGATGTCGAATTAGGCTTAAATTGGTGAAGTTAGTATTTTGGCGAATTCCGGTTGAGAGGTGAGATTTTGATCTGAGGGTAAAAATGGAATTCCAAGAGTTGCAGCAGCTTTGTAATGTTATTTTGGATGTGTGCGCAAATTTTAGGTCATTCAGAGGTGTTTTGGTCGTGTTTTTTATCAAATGCGTAATTCGGAAGTTTTAGAAGAACTTGGGCTTGAATCCGATGTAATTTGAGCGTTTTGGTGTTATTTGTGGTGTTTTGTGGAAGGGAGCAAGTTTGAATAATGTTTTAGGATGGGATGGAACATTTGGTTAAGGTCTCAGGGGCCTCGGGGTAATTTCGGATGGACATCGGAAGGATTTTGGACTTGGTAAGATTACTACAGATATGGTATCTGGTATTTTTGCATATGCGGAAAAGGAACTGCAGGTGCGGTTACGCAGGTGCGGGAGGAGGTTTGTAGGTGTGGTCTATGGCTTGGATGGAAGATTCCGCAGATGCAGAAGGGAAGCCGCATATGCGAGGACGCAAATGCGGTAGTTGTGTCGCAGAAGCGAAAGGGTGTGGATTTGGCATTTCCGCAGAGCGGACAATAAGTCACAGAGGTGGGGTCTGGATATGCGGTAGAGGACCGTAGAAGCTATCGTGGTCTTTAAATGAGGATCCGCAGAAATGGTTGCCGTAAATGCGGTAATTCGACCGCAGATGCGAAAATCCCTGTTATCATAAGGGTTTTATAGATCATTTTGTTCCACGAGCTTAAGTCTATTTCCACCATTTTTAAGCAACCTTTAGAGCTCTTGAATGGGATTTGAAGGGGATTTCGACTAGGTGTGATTGGAGGTGAGTTTCATGACCTAAATATATGAATTAATTGTAAGATTTACATTAAAATTTTTGGTAATTCATCAAAAGAGGGTAAAGCTAGGGCATGGGAATTTTTATTTTAAAGTGGAATTTGAGGGGTCAAATGGACCCTAATTTTGGTAAATTTAATATTTACAGACCCGTGGCGGGATAAGGAATCCTGGGCTTCGGGTTTTGCCAACTTCGTGGATTTCGATATTTTTTGAGTCTTTTCGATTGGGTTGTGCTCTCTTAGACTATTGTAACGTATTCCTTGTGGTTTTGAGCAGATTCGATGCTCGAGGAGGTTGATTCGTGAGGTAAGGGAATAGCAAACTAGGATTTTGGCTGGCTTGTGGTGAGTAATGATAGTAAATGATATCTTGAGGGGTTTGAAACCCAGGATTTGCACAACGTAGTGCTACATTGAGGTCAAATACGTGCGTAATGGTGAGCGCGAGGTTGTTTATTACTGGGGATTTTGACTTGATCCATCCCGTTTGATATTTTACCGCGTATTAACTTAGCTGCTTTATTTATCAGCATGATTTGGGCTTATTGCCATGTTTTGGTATTAATGTGGATTATTTGATCCCTTCAAGGATTGTTACCACTATTTCCTCACCATTTCAACATGTTATTTGAACTCACTCCTAATGATTATACTATTTTTCGCAAACTCATCCGCTTTAAATGAATTTTTGAGACTTTAAATGATATTTCTTTGTTGTTTGGGTTGAAAACTATTATGTTATTGATGCCCGAGGGACTATGATGTTCTGGACTGAGTGAGGCTTTCAGGCCTTGAGTGTATTGTGAGGAGGCTTTCAGGCCTCGAGTGTATTGTGAGGAGGCTTTCAGGCCTCGAGTGTAATGTGAGGAGGCTTTCAAGCCTCGAGTGTATTGTGAAGGGGCGTTCAGGACTCGGGTGTGATGTGAGAAGGCTTTCAGGCCTTTTGATGATATAACGCTTGGGCCGTAAGGGGCCCCTCCAGGGTCTGTACCCCTGCAGTGAGCACGGGTACCCATGTGATAAAAGAGTGAGCCCGAGGGGCTCATACTATGTTGAGTGATAAGAGAGTAAGCCCGATGGGCTGTTATTGTGCTGATATGTTGATACTGGGCCCGAGGGGCAGCTTTACTATTTACTCCTTACTTGTTATTTTACCTGTTTCATTTGTTTTTAACAGAGATTTCATTTGACTTTTCACATATTTTACTATTTTTAAGGAGTTACAGCATAATATAGAACTGGATTGTGCTGTTATGTGTTTTCTTATCCTCGGTTATTATTTATTATTATTGCTCACTGAGTGGAAGTCACTTTACTCCCTGCATAGTGTGTGCAGGTACAGGTGCTCCTGAGGCATAGATTGAGCTATCTTGGCTGTCAGATATCATCAGAGTCATCGAGGTAGCTGTATGGCATCCGCAGATCCGATTTCTACCTCTATCCTTTTTACTTTTTCGTATTTTAGACTATCTATTTTATTAGGCTATTTTCTCAGACTTGTATTAGAGGTTCTTGACTCGTAATACCGGATCAGTGGGATTTTGTTATATTTTCTTGATTTTCGCACATTCTATCTACTGTTATGGATTTATAGTCATGTTAATTTTGTATTTGAATCCTGTTGGTTGGTAATGAACTCCATGTAAGGGATTGTGAGTGTTGATTTGGTCAGGCTTGCCTAGCAATGTGTTAAGCTCCATCACGAAAAGGGTTGGCGTCGTGACAAGTTGGTATCCCAACCTAGGTTTCTAGATCTGGCTAGTCATGAGCCGGTTTAGTAAGGTCTCGCGGAGCGGTACGGGGACACCTGTATTTCTCCCCGAGAGGCTGCAGAACCATTAGAAAAATTCCACATTCTTGAAATTCTTATCGTGCGAACTTGTTGATTTGAATACTAAATTTCTCTTTATTCGATTCTCTCACAGGTGGTGAGAACACGAGCCACCGGATGTTCCGGACGACCACCAGTGCCACCGACTGAGGCCACCAGAGGGTGTGGACACGGTCGTGGTTGTGGTCGAGGCAGAGCGGAGAGGGTAGAATCTATTGATCCACAGTTGTCCTAGTTCCAGATCAGGTTCCAGTAGTACCAGATCAGGCACCGGCTGTGCCCATAGTGATTCCTTGCCTTTAGGAGACATTAGCTCAGAACTTAACAGTGTGCACGAGCCTAGCTCAGGTGGTTTCAGCTACCATAACAGCAACAACTACTTCATAGGCCGGGGGAGGCGATCAGACCCCCGCTGCTCCCACACCTAAGTAGGTAGTGCAGGGATTATTGACTCTAGAGGCACCTCCAGCTCAGCTAGTGGTACTAGTACAGGAGTTCAGGGTTCCAGTTATGCCCGAGGATGAGCAGCATCGCGTCGAAAGGTTTGGTAGACTCCAGCCTCCGACATTTAGTGGAGCCGAGGGTTTTCTCGACAAATGTCCGTGGATGCTTCGTATAGTGGGGATTCTTGAGTCCAGCGGTGTGGCTTTTACTACTTTTCAGTTTACTGGGGCTTTTGTTCACTTGGTGGGAGGCGTATGAGCGGTGTAGGCCAGTTGGTGCAGCACCTGTCACTTGACAGGAGTTCTTCGCTTACTTCTTGGAGAAGTATGACCGCAATCCCATAGAGATGAGCAGTGCAGATAGTTTGAGTGTCTACAGCAGGGAAAGATTACAGTGACCCAATACGTGATGAGATTTTTTGAGTTGTCTCGGATGCAGTTTTGTTGGTTTCGATAGATCGTGATCGTATCCGGAGGTTTATTGATGGTCTCAACTACCATCTTCGTATTCTTATGACTAGAGAGAGAGTGCTAGGTGCTTCATTTGATGAGGTGGTGGATATAGCTTGAAATATTCAGTTGGTTCGCCGCCAAAATCGAGATTAGAGGGAGGCCAAGAGGCCTCGAGGTTCTGGTAGTTTTAGTGGCGCTTCTTTGGGGGCCAGTTCAAGTAGGGTCGGGGTCATTCTTTCAGGCCTGCTCAGTCAGCTCGACCCGAGTATCGATGAGGATTTTCAGGTCGTGGTTATCAGGCTTCTCAGCAGAGTCAGCCATCTCTCAATGCCCTTCCAACACAGAGTTCGTCTCATGTTATGTTTGCTTAGGGTTGTTCCAGGCCGAGTGCGTCAGCTAGTCCCTATGGCATGAGGGGTTCCCTTCAGTCCCAGTCCCAAGCTCTTTGGAGTTCCTATGAGTGTGGAGAGTTTGGACATATGTGGAGGCAGTGTCCTCGTCATGCTGCTAGCTCATCTCAGCAGAGGGGTCACACCCACCCTGCCAGCTAGGGCTGAGGATCAGGCAACAGGGGCCGCCCCAAGGGTGCGGGTCGATCGGGCGGTGATCTGGATAACTTTTTATGCTCTTCATGGTAGGACAGACGCTATTTCTTTGGATGTTTTTATCAGAGGTATTTTTTCAGTTTGCCATAGGGATGCCTCAGTCTTATTTGATCCTGATTCCACCTATTCCTAGGTGTCTTCATATTTTGCTCATCATTTGGGTACAACCCGAGGGTGTCTTGCTTTACCTGTTCATGTATCTGCTGCCCTGGTAGGGGACACTATTGTTGTAGACCATGTATATTAGTCGTGTTTGGTTACCATTGGGGTTCTGGAGACCTGAGTTAATTTACTACTATTGAGCATGGTGGATTTTGATATTATTTTGGGCATGGACTAGCTATCTCTGTGTCATGCTATTCTAGATTGTCATGCTAAGACAGTCACATTGGCTATACCGGGTATTTCGAGGATCGAGTGGTGTGGCGACTATGTTCCTAGCAGGGTGATTTCTTTTCTAAAGGCTTAGCGTATGGTTAGTAAGGGTTGTCTTTCATATTTGGCTTTTGTGAAGAATGTTAGAGCCAAAACTCCTAGCATTGATTCTGTCCCATTTGTGAGGGACATTCCAGATGTGTTTCCTGCAGACCTGGCAAGCATGCCGCCGGACAGGGACATTGATTTTGGTATTGATCTGGTGTCGGGCACTCAGCCCATTTCCATTCCACCATATCGTATTACACCAGCATAATTGAAGGAATTAAAGGATTAGCTTCAGGAACTCCTAGATAAGGGGTTCATTCGGCCGAGTGTGTCACCATCGGGTGCACTAGTTCTGTTTGTGAAGAAGAAAGATGGCACCATGAGAATGTGCATTGACTACAGTCAATTGAAAAAAGTAACAGTGAAGAACAAGTTCCCCATACCTTGTATCGATGATTTATTTGACCAGCTTCAAGGGGCGAGGGTGTTCTCCAAGATTGACCTCCGTTCGGGCTATCACCAGCTGAAGATCTGGGATTCGGATATTATGAAGACTGCTTTCAGGACTAGATATGGGCACTATGAGTCTTTTGTTATGTCATTTGGGTTGACTAATGCCCCAACATTGTTCATGTATTTGATGTACAGTGTATTCCGGCCGTATCTGGATTCATTCGTGATTGTTTTTATTGATGACATTCTGGTGTACTTGCGTAGCCAGGAGGAGCACGCACAACATTTGTGGGTTGTGTTACAGAGATTGAGGGAGGAGAAGCTTTGTGTAAAGTTCTCCAAACGTGAGTTTTGGCTTGGGTTAGTGGCTTTCTTGGGGCAAGTGGTGTCAAGAGAGGGTATTCTGGTCGACCTGAAGAAGATATAGGCAATGCAGAGTTGGCCTAGACCGACCTCAGCCACGGAGACCGTAGTTTCCTTGGGTTGGCAAGCTATTATCGACGGTTTGTTCAGGGATTTTCCTCTATTGCATCGCCCTTAACCAAGTCGACTTAGAAGGGTGCTCCATTTGTATGCTCAGATGAGTGCAATGAGAGCTTTCAGAAGCTCAAGGCAACTTTGACCATGGCTCCAGTGTTGGTTTTTCCATTAGCTTTAGGTTCTTACACTATATATTGTGATGCTTTGAGAGTTGGGATCAGATGTGTGTTGATTCAGGAGGGTAGAATTAGTGTATATGCTTCTCGTCAATTGAAGCCCCACGAGAAGAACTACCTTATACATGATTAAGAGTTGGCTGCTATAGTTCATGCGTTGAAGACTTGGAGGCACTACTTGTACGGCGTATCTTGCAAGGTATTCACCGATCATCGCAGTCTTCAGTATCTATTCAAGAAAAAGGTTCTTAATTTGAGGCAGCGGAGGTGGCTAAAGTTACTCAAGGATTATGATATTACCATTATGTATCACCCGGGGAAGGCCAATATAGTGGCCAATGCATTGAGCCATAAGCCGGTTAGTATGGGAAGTTTGGCATATATTCCAGTTGGGGAGAGGCCCTTTGATGTTGATGTCCGAGCTTTGGCTAATCAGTTGGTGAGATTAGATATTTCGGAGCCTAGGCGGGTGTTGGCTTATGTGGTTTCTCGGTCTTCCTTGTATGACCGTTGTAATCACGTGATTTTTTCCTTACATAAAGGTAACTCCTAAAAATAGATCAAAATATTTTTTATTGATTTTTTAGGAATTTTTCTTTATTTAGTTGCATTTCATGCATTTTAATATTTAAAAAATAATAATAAATACTGAAAAATATATTGCATAGTATTTAGGTTTTATTAGAAGTCATTTGGCTTTCACAAAAATTAAAAATCACTAAAATATTTTATTTTTACACCTTATTCTTTTGTTGATTTTTGTCTTCTAATTTAGGATTAAGTAGTTTTTATAATTTTCATAACTAGTATAATTTTAGAAAATTTATGTTTTTAATTCTAGATTTTTTATAAAAAATAATGATAAAAGGAAAATTGGGAATAAAAAGAAGAATTAGAAGAACCATTCCCCAAAAAATATTCCTATATGTGCTAAATGTTTTACCGCTTTGATATTTGTTGAATTGTATATAAATTGTCGCGAATCCCTTCCTCTCTCCGAGTCTTCTACATCATGGAGAAGGGTGCACTTCGTGTAGCTTCTCTTCTGTTCAGAGTCTTTCCCAATTTAGAACGAGGTTTGATAAGTTGCAAAGCCGGCAGAGCTTCTGTATCTCCGGTACACTGCCTCCCCCTCGGCTCGAGTTGTCCGCTCGGGTAAGCCAAGTCTAGACCAATAAACCCAGGGTTTAAACCTAGAAGAACAAAAACTCATGTCGGATCCCTAGTAGGACGTTTGCTTGCATCATGTGCATTTGACTTAGGAGACTCAACACAGGGGTTGGGTCCGTCTAGGACAGGTGACCTGAAATAAAATGACCATCCTAATACATCTTACGTGCTACTTGCGCATTTATTTGCTCGGCATTGCATGTTGACCGGCTTGTATATATTGAGAAAAATTTGTAAAAAATATAAAAAAACTAAAAACTAAAAACATAAGCAGTGTTAGGACTAAGTGAGGTCGACCATTTGTTCTGAAAAACCCAATACCCAAATAGTACCGAAATGCTGCCGCATTTTTGAAAAATGAAAAAAAAAGAGAAAATATATTTGAAAAAAAAACAAAAATAAAATTATTGTTCAAAATAGCTTTGAGTTTGGCAAATCGGACTGAACTACGCGTGTCTGATTCTCACCGGATGTGAGATACGTAGGCAAACCTCATCGGTTCTGGCCCACCGTTTTAAAAAAAAAAAATCCAAAAATATTATTTTTTTCTTTAGAAAGTCTTTCTTTTAGACCGTAATTTTCAAAATATCCAAAAATATTTTCTTTTAGCTCCTTTTTTTTTTAAAAAAAAAATTCCAAAAACAAAATATTTAGAAACAAAAATCCAAAAATACTTTTTAGATGTCTTTCTTTTGTAAATATCCATACAAATTTTGAAAAAGTCCAAAAATATTTTTCACTTCAAAATTTAAAAATATTTTCTTTCTTCTTTCGAAAAGTGAAAACAAATGAAAATTCAAAAAAAAATCTTTTTACTTTTTTAAATCTCCCAAAGTTCAAATCAAACGCAAATGAATTTTTAGAAGTCTTTTTTTAGAATATTTTGTTTCTTCTTTAAAAAAATACATCAAAATAAAAAATTCAAAAAAAAGATTCTTCTTTTAAAGCATTTCTTTAGAAAATTTCGAAAAGAAAATAAAAGAAAAAAAAGAATAATTTTTTTTTGTTTTGTCTTAAAGCTTTCATGGTCTGAGTTTTATAAAAGTAAAAAAAAAAGTTAGTATACTTACTCCATTCCCAATCTGCCAGAACTACGCTGGTTTGATTCTCACCGGATGTGAGATACGTTGGCAACCCTCATCGGGTCCAACTTCCCTTTTGCAAAAAAAAGAATGTCAAAATTTTAATTGTCGTCATAAATAAGTCGGGTGATGCCATTCATGTTTAAAATAAGCCGAATGTCCCCAAAAGGGCACCAGAAGGCTGTTTTTGCAAGAACAACCCCTCTGAGTCATTTTTGCCGGCACAACCTTAAAATCTCCCTCCCAGAATTGCTGAAAGGACGTATCTGCAAAACCAAGTCCTTGTTTTTTTCTAAATAAAGAAAATTTTCGAAAAACATAGCCACTTTTTCCTTAAAGAAAATACTCCTTAAATGTCTTTCTGCCATAAATAAAAAAATATACAAATCTTGAAAAATTGAGTCCGAAAAATATTTTTGCTTAGAAATCCAAAATATTTTCGCAAAAGTCCCTCTTCCAAAAATTAGGAGACAACTTTCAAAACCAAAACAAAAACATATTTTTTTTTGTGAAAATAAATGAAAATTCAAACAAAAATATTTCTTTTTAGTTCTAAAATTTCCAAACTCCCAACAAAAAGAAAAGGAATTTTTAGAAGTCTTTTTTTAAAAAATAATAAATAAATAAAAAGAAAAATCAAAATCAAAAATCAAAAAAATCTTTCCCTTTTCCTTTTAAAGTATTTTTTTTTCAAAATATCAAAAAAAAGTGTTATCTTATTTACCATATTTGCAAGAACTACGCTTGGTCTGATTCATGCGGGGCCATGATACGTAGGCAATTTACATAAGATTCGACCGTAATACTAGAAAAAATAGAATGAAAAGAAAAAAGAAATGGTAGGGGAATAAATAAAGGGAAAACCAGAAAAAGTAACACAAAGGAAGAAAATAAGGCATTGAGTGAAAACCATGGCGAAAGAAAAAGAAGAGCATAAAATGAAAAGAGAGAAAAGAAAATAAGATTAAAACAAAACAAAAAGAGAAAAGAAAGAGAAAAGGAACAAGAGGAAAAGCCGGGATGACGCATGCAACCGAAGCAAACATGTAGGTATTCATTTAATTGTATAGGTGCATCACACTCCAATGTTTGGTTGCCTATCTTTTATTTGGATCATACTGACTGTTGTTGATGTCATTCCAGCTGAGTATTTTAGAAACCGTGGTTGGTTTGTGGTAAACTGGCCTCGTATCGATACTTCACCAAATCCAAAGGAAAAATTGAGATGTCGTCGGAAATGAGCTTGCCTGCAGTCCCCATACCTGAAGATAGCCCAATCTCTGGGATCCCGGCCTCTGAATCCTATACTGGTGAAGAAAATCGGATCCTGCGCTTACGCTGGATGGAAATGTGGGATGCATGGAACAACGGGAAGGATCCCCCAAGCACTATCCCTGGATTCCTGGAGTTGTTCCCTAGATCTGGAGGTGCTACCACTGTCCATATCAACCGCCCAAATATTCCGCTGGGGAAACCTACCATGACTGCTTACTTTTTTGGAACACCTTCTGAGGATCATCCCCAGGTGTTCCCATCTGGAATTGCTCCCAACATCTTTACAGCTCCACCATCCTCTGCAACCACCCAATCATCGCTACCAAAACATGCTTTTGACCCTTCGGTCTTCACATTTCAGAATCCAGTTTTTCAGGCCGACCCTCATCACTATCCTTAATATGCCTACTTTCGGCCACTATATGAGATCTCACCGGCGTAGGACGAAACCCCTAAAGCCCCAGAGCAGGATGAAATGACAAAAAGAATGAGGAGTTTAGAGCAAAGTCTTAAAAATATGCAAGGTCTAAGCGGGCATAAAAGTATTTCTTACAATGATTTGTGCATGTTCCCTCACGTGCACCTACCTATGGGATTCAAGTCACCAAAATTCAAAATGTATGATGGACACGGAGATCCCATTGCTCACCTAAAAAAGTATTGTAATCAATTGCGCGGGGCTGGTGGAAAAGAAGAGTTATTAATGGCTTACTTTGGAGAAAGCTTGGTGGGCATAGCATCAGAATGGTACATGGATCAGAACATATCTCGATGGCATATCTGGGATGACCTTGCATGAGATTTTGTCCGACAATTTTAGTACAATATAGACATTGTGCCAGACAGGAACTCCTTGGTAAACCTAAAGAAAAAGCCCCCAGGGAGTTTTCGCGAATATGCAATCAAATGGCGTGAACATGCTTCAATAGTAAAGTCTTCAATGGATGAGGTTGAGATGGTCACTCTCTTCCTACAGGCCCTGGAGGCAGATTATTTTCAAAACATGATGTCCGCTATAGGTAAGCCTTTTGCAGAGGCAATTAAATTATGTGAAATGGTGGATAATGGACTAAAACAGGCAGAATTTTGAGCCAATTAGCTATTAGAGCAACCTCCCAAGCCATCCAAGGCGGGTCTGGAGGAATGGAAAATGGTAGGACGAAAGAGGAAACGTCCATGGAAGCTTCTGGTACGATAAGACACCGCGCTCCTAGACCCATGTTTTTAGAAAGAACCCCTCAGCATTATTACCCTCATCAATAAATGTCCTATGCTGCACAACCATATGCGGTCATGAATGCTCAACCCTTCGCCCGACCGCAGACACATGCCAACAGAAATCAACCTCTATTCCCAATAAATCAGCCTCCCCACCAGAACCAATATAATCCTCGACCTCCGCATAATAACTTCCGTCCCTGGGAACCACACAGGAGACCAAACTTTACCCCAATTGGTGAATCTTACTCTAGTCTATTCCCGAAACTGGTCCAAATGGGTCTACTGCAGCCTGTTCCTCAAAACAGACAAAACACGGCATCGCCTGCCTACCTAGCTGGTGTCAGGTGTGCATACCATTTAGGGGCAGAGGGCCATGATACAAATGACTGTTGGACTCTGAAACAAGCGGCGGAGAACTTAATAGGGCAAGGGAAAATTGTGTTGAAGAATGAGGGTGTCCCAAATAATCCGCTGGCCGCTCACAACAACGGGCCAATAATCAGCATATCTGTGTGGACAAAGAATTCGATCCAGCCTTAAAAGCTATAATTGCTATTGCCGATGCAGAAATAAAGCCCGAGGTGGACCCAAAACAAGAGAAAGGGGAGGAGAAGAGCGAAATCACAAAGACAGAACCACAAAAGAAAGCTGATTTGAAAAAAGGAACACAAATGTACGGAACCAAGCAAGCCTATGTGGTACGGGGGACAATTAAACCACCTCAGCTAAGTGAGCCAGTAGTTATTGGACGCGCACCACAGAAGCCCATGATGAGCCATGCTGCGGTACCATGGAACTATCATCAAACAATGGCTATATACAATGCCAAAGAACTCTAGGGAAAACCTCCAGGAAAAACCTCTGTTGAGAAATATTCAAATGAAGAGAAGGTAAACAATGCCACCAGAAGGCATTTTCTGCCCAAGAATCCTGTTAATGGTGATGAAGCACAAGTGTTCTTTCAAAAAATGAAAATGGCCGAAACTTTTGTCAAGTCTAAGTACAGTAAAGAGGAAGATGATGAGGTTTCCATGGCTGGAAACATCGATGTAATATGTAGGGTAATGAGGAAAATGCTCTACGAAACCCACATGGTCCAGTCAGGAGAGGGCTAGCATTGTTGAGGTGCTATACTTGGGAACAAGTGCCAAGCTTCAAAACTAGAAGGCTACGCCATTCCCGGTAGACTTGTCCTGCAACTATTTCTATATCCCGAGTTATTTCAGGGTGTAACTCGGATGTTTCCTGTAGTTTATTGTCTTTAAATTCCCGAATGTGAACCCTGTTATCTTCAAAATTAAAAAAAAATGAAATCAATATTTCGTCATTCATTTTTCTTTTTGATTTTGCTATTTTTCCCCTTCATTTTTTCTTTTTAGTTCTAATAATGCAGCTTTGAATAACATGACATGCTTTCGTACTTCATGCCTAGATCCCAAAACGCTATCAGATTTCGAAATAATAAATCAAGAGTCGAAGTGCAAAGAAGGTAATAATGAGGAAATAAAACAAAGAATTGGAACAACTGAAGGAAAATTGGTTCTCAGGTTGGAAAGTCCCATACATTACAATAACAAGAGTACTGCTAAAAGTGTGATGTACTCAGGGCACATCAGGACAGTTGTACCAACAAAGAATGGCCCGTGTTTACAACAATAAAGGTACGACTCGGGAATTTTGAAATGGGACAACGGGTGTTAAAACGCGTTCTCCCTCGTCATCGGGAAGTCGGAGAAAATTTTCTCCTAATTGGAAGGGTCCATACATCATTAGAAAGATATTGCCAAGATGAGCACTGTATTTGGGAGACATCGAAGGAAAAGATCCCGAAGTAGCCGTGAATGCTGACACAGAAAAAGGTACAATGTCTAGAGCTCCTAGGGTCATGGCTTTTGCGTAATTGATATGAAAAAGTCTTTCTTTCCCGTTCCTCTAAACACTATCAATCCTTCATAAACCCTTTGAGCCGGTTACGCTTCCTTGATTACACTCTTTGGTACCCGAAATTACAAAAAGAAAAGAAAAGGAAAACAAAAAGAAAAGAAAAAGAAAAAGAAAAGAAAATAAAAAGAAAAAGATAAAGAAAAGAAAAACAAAACAAAAACAAAAACAAAAACAAAAAAAACAAAAAAAAAAAGAAGAGAAAAAAGTTCACGTTGCCTGAACTACATTTTGAATTGATCCCGAAGGGTACGTAGGCAGCCTCTCCCTGAGGTTCAGTCACACGAAAACAAAAATCCCAATTTCCCCCAAAAATTCAAACTGGGGCAGATGATATAATGGTTCGGCCATGAATCCGCCGAAATGGTTCCAAGGTTGTAGTTCCGCCTAAAAATCCTTTTTACCTCAAAAACCTTGTCCAAGTCGTTCTGATCAATTGTCAAAAGCAGGGAAGTAAAAAAATGTTATTGCTGGAATCGGATACAATTCAAATTGAGAGAAATAAAATGATAGAGTCTTATCGGTGAAAACCTTCGAGCACCATAAGGCGATGGTGAGTAAAGAAAATGAAAATGAGAGAGTCCGCTAGTGAAAACTCGCAAAGAGAACTATCGGGCGACTGTGAGAAGGGAAATGAGAAAGGTCGATTGGCGAAAACCCGCAAAGGGCGCTGTCTGCCGAAAATAAGACATCCCATCACTAAAAGAGTCCTGGTAAGGTTCCCTGGTTTTGAAATGCGGATCAATGGGTTTACGAGAAACTGGAAAGTTTGTGTGGGTCTAGCGTCCAGTCCAAGAAGCATGTCATGTTCATTTGAAGCTAGCATGCACACCCCAGATAAGTCCTTCTTTTCCCCCGAAAGTGAGCTTCTCCTTAAACTCATTTGCTTGACTTTTGTATATTTCTTCCTTGAATCCCTTTCGGTTTAACAATTATTCCGAAATTACTACAAAGAAAGGTGGTAGGATTGGTTCTATCAGGCTCCGCCTGGTCAGAGTCGAAGAAAATGCCCAGCCTCAGCAAGTGCATCAGGCTAATCCCGACTGACCATAGTGTTTGATGTTTTCAAGGCAAAGACATTTGAAAAGAAATAAAGTCAAATACAAAGGTACCGAAGGCCGAATAAAGTGAAAAGGACAAAGCCCATATGGGCGAGTCATAATGAAACCCTGAGAGTTGAACCCAGTCGGTTTGAAAAAAGATTCACCCTCGAGGCCAACAAGCAGCAAACTTCTCAATAGAAATGGGGCCGGAATCAAGCGATTGTGATGATCAAGGCCACAAAACCAACCACCGTTTCAAACTAAAAAACTGTTCTTTGTTGAAAACAGGTGCAATCAAAGCATCTATGCAAGAATGCAGGTGCAATCCCAAAGAAATGAAATGCGCAAGAGCTGAAACAACTTTGCAGCAAGGAACCGATCAAAGGGAAGTTCTCCCCCAAAATTCTTTCATGTGTTTACTAAATAAAAAAAAATATAAAAGAAGAACAAAAGAAGGAGAAAAATAAGAAGAAGAAAATAAATGAAAATAAAAACCCCAAAAGAAAAACAAATCATAGTAGCAAGGAGCCTTTTTCTTTCCAAATCCCGGCATAACCCGAGGATCCCCACATGGCATAACCCAAGGAGCTTTTTCTTTCAAAAATCTCGGCAAAACTTGAGGATCTCCTTAGAATAACCCAAGGAGCTTTTTCTTTCAAAAATCCTGGCATAACCCAAGGATACTCCCTGGCATAACCCAAGGAGATTTTTCTTTCCGAAATCCCGACATAACCCGAGGATCTCCCTGGCATAACCCAAGGAGCTTTTTCTTTCCAGAATCCCGACATAACCCAAGGATCTCCCTGGCATAACCCAAGGAGCATTTTCTTTGCAAACCCCACGATAACCCAAGGATGCCCCCTTGGCATAACCCAATGAGCTTTTTCTTTCCAAAATCCCGGCATAGCCCGAGGATCTCCTCGGCATAACCCAAGGAGATTTTTCTTTCCAAAATCCTGGCATAACCCAAGGATCCTCCCTGGCATAACCCAAGGATCTTTTTCTTTCCAAACTCCCGGCATAACCCGAGGATCTCCCTGGCATAACCCAAGGAGCTTTTTTTTCCAAATCCCGGCATAACCCGAGGATCCCCCCCTTGGCATAACCCAATGAGCTTTTTCATTCCAAAATCCCGGCATAACCCGAGGATCTCCCTGGCATAACCCAAGGAGCTTTTTCTTTCAAAATCCCAGCATAACCCGAGGATCCTCCTGGCATAACCCAAGGAGATTTTTCTTTCCAAATCCCGGCATAACCCGAGGATCCCCCCTGGCATAACCCAAGGGGTTTTTTCTCTCCAAATCCTAACATAACCCGAGGATTTCCCTAGCATAACCCAAGGAGCTTTTTCTTTCCAAAATCCCGGCATAACCCGAGGATCTCCCAGTCATAACCCAATGAGCTTTTTCTTTCCGAATCCCAGCATAACCCGAGGATCCACCCTGGCATAACCCAAAGGGCTTTTTCTCTCCAGATCCCAGAATAACCTGAGGATCTCCCTAGCATAACCCAACGAGCTTTTTCTTTCTAAATCCATGCATAACCCAAGGATTTCCCTGGCATAAACCAAGGAGCTGTTTCTTACCAAGTCTCGGCATAACCCGAGACCCTTTTCTTTTTCCGGCATAATTCGTTCATCTTCTAGCACAACCTGGATTCATTAATAGAGATACACGATCCTGATTTAATTGCTTAGATATGTGTCATAACTAACTCACGAAATTTTCCTAGTGAAAACTGGGGCAGAAAAATTTCGTTCGTTTGTGTGTTTTGGTATCTTAAGTCGGTTGATATCACGACACAAGGTGCGAGACGACTAATGGAATGAATCTTAATTCAGAATCAAGAAACGAAGAAAATAACAAAAGAAATGAATTCAAACGTGAAGCAAATAAGGGTGCGGATTTCTCAAAACCTAATTGAAGTCACAAGCTTCGCTGATCCTGTTTTGACCCAATGCTGCATAAAGAAGCCAGCACCTACAGTTGGCGAGCATCAAGATTCAGATCGTAGTCCACAACAAGATCCAGCCAAGACTAAAGATCAATCTTCAAGAGATTTATAGATAGGAATCTTGTAACTTGTACCTGATAGGCTAGTTAGGATTTTTAGTTTCGATTTTGATGTAATAAACGACACCGCAGACTGGAACCTCGACAGAACCTCGCTCCGCTCTCAACCCTGACACTCCATCGCCTCATTCACTTCCGAACTACACCTGACCTGATTCCTTTATATCCAAGGATATGTAGGCAAACTTTGGAGCAAGATTTGGTCAGACAGTTTTTTTTTTAAAAAATGCTTCTCATGGAGTTTTAAATGGGCAAAAATCCCTCATACTGCTCACTTTATCTTTTCCCGAAGACTCTTCGTGTTTCCGAACAAAGAGGGGCAACTGTAAGCACGTGATTTTTGCCCTACATGAAGGTAACTCCTAAAAATAGATCAAAATAATTTTTATTGATTTTTTAGAAATTTTCCTTTATTTAGTTGCATTTCATGCATTTTAATATTTTAAAATAAAAATAATAAATACCGAAAAATATCTTGCATAGCATTTAGGTTTTATCGGAAGTCATTTGGTTTTCATAAAAATTAAAAATCACAAAAATATTTTATTTTTACACCTTTTCCTTTTGTTGATTTTTCTCTTCTAATTTAGGATTAAGTAGCTTTTATAATTTTCATAATTAGTATAATTTTA